>CAUYUJ010020993.1:564696-654696 GCA_963575745.1 Prorocentrum cordatum | reverse complement strand
GTTGTTGTTGTCGTTGTTGCTGGTGTTGTTATTGTTGTTGTTGTTGCTGCTGCTGCTGCTGTTGTTATAGTTGTCGTTGTCGTTGTCGTTGTCGTTGTTGTTGTTGTTGTTGTGGTGTGTGTTTCGATTCGTGTGATTTGATGATAGTTGCCGTTGTTGTTGTTATGTTCTTGTTGTGTGGCATGTTTGACTGCATGACTGTGTATACATGCGCCCATATATATATATATATATATATATATATATATATAGGTGTATATGCACGCACACTTGTATATACATATGTGTACCTATATGCGCTACATGTCTGTTGTTTTGGTTCCTGACTCGTCCGTCCCCGTCTCCTCTTCTTGCTCCCCTGCGTCCCTGTTCCTGTTGCACTTCTTCCCTGCTCCTGTTTCTCCCGGTTCCCCCCGAGGAGCAGGAGCAGGAGGAGGAGCAGGAGGAGGAGGAGGAACGAATATCGGGAGGCGTGCGATGGCATGCGGCCAGAGGCCGCCGCCAGGCTTCGGAGGTCTGTGGAATTCCCCCGAGGGCCCCCCCGGGAGGCGCCCAGAGCCCCCCAGAAGGCACAGGAACGCCCCTAACCCCTGATCCTCTTCCTCCTCTTTCTACTCCTCCTCCCTCCTCCTCCTCCTCCTCCTCCTTCTCCTCCTCCTCCTCCTCCTCCTCCTCCTCCTCCTCGTGCTCCTCCTCTGCCTTCCCCCCCGCCCTCCTCCTTCCCCTCTCCCTGCTTGTCCCCTTTCTCTTCTCCCCATCCCCCCTCCTTCTCTCCCTTCCTTCCCCCATGTGATGGGCCTCTTTTCCACCACCACCACCATAGGTTGGAGGTGGGAGGGAGGTGGAGGATGAGGAGTAGGTGGAGGAAGAGGAGGAGGAGAAGGAGGACCCCCTCCCCCTCCAACTTATGGTGGTGGCTGTGGAAGACAAGCCCATCACCATGTCCTGGGCGAGGACGGCTCCGAGGTGACCGTTCTGTCCCGAGCGCTGGCGGCGAGGCACGGCGAGTCCGAGGGCGTCCGCTGCGTCAACGGCGCGTTCCGGGCCCTCGCCGCCAAGGGTGGCGCCGTCACGGCGGGCGCCGAGGACCTCGCCGCCGCCGCCGCCGCCGAGTTCGGTGCCGCCGCCGCCGCCGAGTTTCGACTTCGTCGTTCTCGCCGCTGCCGCCATCGTCGTCGTCGTCATCGTCGTCATCGTCGTCGTCGTCGTCGCCGTCGCCGCCGCTGCCGCCGCCGCCGCCGCTTTCGCCTTAGCCGCCGCCATCGCTGTCGCCGCCCCTTTTTTTGTCGTCGCCGCCGCCGCCGTCGCCGTTGTCGCTGTTGTCGCTGTGTTGCTTCTCCTCGCCTCCCCCTTCCCTTTCTCTTCCCTCCATCCTCCCTCGTCCCTTCTCCCTCGTCGCTCATCGTCGTGCGCCTCCTCCTCCTCCTCCTCGCCCTCTTCCTCGCCCACCCCTCGTCTTTGTATCTACTCTTCGTCGCGACACGGGGCGGGTCGGTGTGGCGGGCTGGGGCGTTTCGCCGGAGATTCTTCGCGGCTTACTGTCCTGAAGCTTGTTTGGCTGAAGTTGGAGTTCCCATCAGTCGAATGGTTGGAGGGCGGATCCTTGTTTTCAACGTGCGGATCTCGCCCGAGCGCCGCGCACACTCGGGCTATACAAGTTTTTGAGCGGGTGCGCGGAGGGAGGGCGGCCTCGATGTTCAGAGCGCCGCGCCGGCCGCCGCGCCGCGCCGCGATCTTCTTGCAAGCTCGGAGCAGATCAGTAGGTCGACCCTGCCAAATCAGGGGTACCCTTGTGTCCTGTGTCTCGCGACCCATGCTTCCTACATTGCTGTGGCAATGTGGCCCTCGGAAGGGTTTTGTGTCCTCTCGCGTGTCCTGTCCAATCGAGTCCGACTGTACAAGCTTGGAGCAGTTGAGCGGATGGAGGGCGGGACGTTTTCAACATGTAGCGCCTCGCCTGACGTCCCTGCGCGCGGCCTGGCGTCTCGAGGAAGGCGTCGCGGGCACCAGGGCAAACTCAGCCTCGGGCGCAAGGTCTGCCGTTGATTTGCTGTGGTGTCAGCTTTGCCTACTTGGGCGCGCTCAGAACAAAGGGCACGGCGACATTTGGTTCTTGCAGCAGCGCCGCTTGCATTTGTATAAGCTTCGCGTGTGCGGACGCGGTGCGACCCGTTTTGAAAATGCAGCTCTCGCTGCAGCGCCGCGCACTATCGTCTTCATCGTATGAGTTGCTCGGGGGCCACATGTGAACCCTACCCCTACCCCCCACGATTTCTGAGAGGAGGGTGGGGTTCACTTCGCTCGGGAGCTCCCGAACGAAGTGAACCCCACCCTCCCCCTCGGAAATCGTGGAGGGTAGGGGTAGGGTTCACATGTGGCCCCCTATTTGCACGCGCGGAGAGCGGCTTCCTTTCGAAATGGGGCTCTCGAGACAGATGCCCTCGAGTGTGATGACGGAGTGTAAGCCTATGCAGTTGTTGCGCAGATGGATGGCCATTCTTTTTCAGAATGGGACTCGCACGCGATTCCTTCCCGAACTTTATGATCACACCTCGTGGCATGTCTTCCGGCTCGACGCATGGAGGGTCAATCCTTTTCGGGATGGGGTTCTCGCCTGGACGGCATGTCCATGGGGCGTTGGCTTCGCTCTTCTTGGTGTGATGACGGATCATTGTAGGGGACGTATCAGGGGGGCGTGGGGACGGGATGGTGTATTGTGGCATCGTTGATGCCTCATGTGTTTGTTTGCTCTGGTCCCTCCTCCCGAATCCTGTGTTTGTTTGCTGTGGTCCCTCTTCCCTCCTCCCCCCCTGTCCCTCCTCTTCCTCCTCCTCCTCCTCCACCTCCACGCAGGAGCTCGCCCTCAAGAACAGCAAGCCGTTTCCACTGACGTGCAGCAGTAGGGAGCTGGGGGAGCTCGGGGCTGGCTGGCCCCTGTTCTTCGAGTTCGTGTGCTACCTGGTGTTCCTGTGTCTCGCCCTGTGCCTCGCGCACGCGCCCGCCCTGGCGTTGTACGGCAGCTTCGACGAGGCGATCAGGATCAACGTTAGAGGGGGGAATAGGCACAGGGGGGGAACGCATCGACCCCTAACCGCCCATTCATCGCCGATAGTGGCCTGATAGTCCACTCTGTCCAGGCACGTGCGGCTTCGCTGTCGGGGCCTATCGCCGATCTGTCCGCGATGTATCGCCGATTCCATGCCGATGTTTTCTCCCCTGCGCCGGTCCCCCCTAACGCTTCCCCTCAGGCGAACCTGCAGGGGTGGGTCGTCGATGCGACCGAGCAGCAGTCCATGGTGGCCCACTCCAGCCTGACCGCCGGCAACACCGGGCCCGACGGCACCTCGTCCCTGACGCCCTGCGTCTGCGCGCTCGCAAGTGTTGCGCTGATGCTCGTGAGCGCGGCGCACATGTCCAGCCGGCAGGTCCAGCTGAAGCAGGAGTCGAAGAAGAAAGAATGGCATGAACATGCATTTTCGGATCTCCGCGCGGATTCCTCTTACCGGCGCTGGACCCCCTGGCGGCGCCTCCAGCGCCGCCATCGGCGCGCTCCGCGCGCTAAGGAGGGGGGTCCAGCGCCGATTCCAGACAGCCGTGCGGATCTCCGAACTTTTCAGTTTATACCCCTTTTTGCCACTCAAAGGAGATCGACTCCACGGAGGTGGAGCCGAACGACTTCGCCCTCTTCATCGAGGGGCTTCCCGCCGACGCGGCCCGCGGCAAGGAGATCAGGGAGTGGGTCGAGCAGCACGCCCGGGCGTGCCGCAGCACCGACGTGGTGACCGTAGTCGTCGGCTTCGACATCCCGAAGTTTGTTGCGCAAGCCGTTACGGTCTCCAAGCTGAGGAAGGAGCTGATGGAGTGCGAGGACGACGCCGCTCGGAGAGAGCTGATCCAGCAGATCGAGACGCTCAGCAAGCCGATCGCGACAGCGGAGGAGCTGGTGAAGTTCCTGCCGAACACGGGGTACGCCGTCGCGGTGCTGCGGAGCCAGTCCGAGCACCGGGAGTGCCTGCAGCAATGGGACACCTGGAGGGAGTGGCTTGCCTGGACGCTGCCGCTGCCGACGAGCCTCCTTGCCAAAGTCAGCGAGACCCCGCGATTTCGCGGCACTCACCTTGTCAGGATAACCCGCGCCAGCAATCCCTCTGATTACATGTGGGAGAATCTGAGTACCACCGATTCGGAGCGGAGACGCGCTAGGCTCAAGGCCTACGCCGTCCTCGCCGCCATCTTCGCCCTGTGTGTCCTGTCCGTGTGGGGCATGAAGGCGCTCCAGCTGCACCTCAACTTCGGCTCGTGGTTCAGCCTGCTCGTGGTGCTGCCCATGGTGCTGGCTGCCAAGTTTGCGGGCCCCATCGCCACCCGGCGGTACGTCCTTCAGGAGAAGCACAAGACGAAGACCCAGAGGGACCTCGCCCTCATGGTCAAGTACACGATATTCGCGGTGCTCGTCTACTGCGTGTGTCCCTTGGCCATCGTCCGCGCCGACGCGATTGGACAGCCCGCTCCCAGCAAAGACACGGGCTACTACCGCGACGGCGGCCTGCAGGGGACGGTGGCGACGCTGCTCCTCGTCAACAACTTCCTCCTCCCGCTGACGACCTTCCTCGGCTCAGGGGTCCTGATGCGGCGAGCCATCCTCAACTTGGGCAACCCGCTTCGCGGCACGCCGCCGCTCGACCTGGACCACCCCCCGCCGGGGCTTACTCAGGCCAGGCTCAGGAGGCAGTTCGAGCCGCCAGACATCAACATGGCCAGAGTCATGAGCCAGGTCATGAAGAAGTTCTTCCTGGGCGTCTTCTTCCTGCCGATGTTCCCCCTGGGCATCCTGTACTCAGCAGGGGGCCTGATGCTGGAGTACTGCGCCTACCGGTACCAGCTGCTCCGCCTGAGCAAGCCCGAGGGACCCCAAACGGAATGCGCATACACTCTTGGAGTTCCAGGCGAATTTCCCGGATCGGCGCTTGGCCCCCGGCGGGCGGAGGCCAGGGGGCGGCGCCGGCGGCGCCACCAGGGAAGCCACGCGCCGATCTTGGAGGGAGGAGAAAGCACCCGGACCGGACAATTGACGTTTACTGTGCGGCCTTGGGCGTTTACTAAACGGCCCTGCCCTGCTCGGTTCCTTCAGTGGGGGCGTGTAGTAAGCGGCCTCGCTTGTCGGGGTGGTCATTCTGGTGGTGGATGTTTTGCCTTCTGGATCTGAGAAATCCGCACGGAGCTCCGAAAGTTTGTGCTCAGGCCGTTTCCTTGCTCCTCTGCAGGCGGCCCTACCGCCAGAGCCACGACGTCGCTTTCGGGGCCCTGAGGCTCGTGTCGGCCGCCGCCGGAGTCCTGGGGCTCACGCAGTTCCTGCTGTTGGCGCCCTCCCTGGCAGGCCGCTCGGGGCAACGTCAGGGGGGAGTTGGAGGCTTCGAGATTCGAGGCTCAAGGCTGGCGGGCACTTCCGTTGGTCCCCGTCGGCTTTCCAGCCTCGGGGTGCCTTCCGGCAGCTGGGCCGTGCCGAGAGCGTTCCGGGGACGCCCGGATCGCTCCGAGCGGCCGCCAGAGGCCCGAGCTGTGGCCCGAGGACCACCGTGGACGGGGATATGCTCAGGGGCGGCTGCATCGACGTCCGATCGCACGCGCCTCGCCGGCGGGGGCCCAATGGCCCCACCCCGCACAGGAGCGTGCGGATGGGCCAGCGGGGACCCACCTCCGATCTATCGTTGTGGAGGACGATCAATGGAGAGGAAGCATGTTGCCAAATAATTTCCAGATGCCTAAAACATGTGTTAAGCATGTCTCGAACAGGTAAAACACATGTTCAAAGCATGTTCAGAACATGCTTCCGACGTTTTGAACACATTTTAAATTCAATGGTAGGACTGTTAGGGTGTCCACTGTCGTGGCATCCACAAATCTATCGGCGAGGCATCGACGACTCTGGGGCCGATGCTTCCCCCCCGGGCTGGCCCTGCCTCTGCCTCAGAGGAGGCACAGGGGGCCACCGCCACCGGGAGTCCACCGAGGGGCTCTCGGCATCGGTGGTCCAGGTTTCTCCGCGGATTGGCGTTAGAATCGGGCGTGTCCTGCTACAGGGGGAAAATTCGAGGATAGTCGAAAATAGTCCGGGGACGATGTATTACATCTTTTTGTCAGTTTTGGCGTTTTTCTTTCTTGGGTTGTTAAACAACATCCGCCTGTAGGGGGACATGCCCGACCTACGACTAACGTTTTCCATCAGGCCAGGGCTGGTACCTCTGCGGGTGGGTCGCCCTTCTCGTGCGAGCCACCGCCCAGGGGTCGTTCCTCCCCCCCCCCCTCCCACACACATCGATGGCTTCTCGGTGGCGGTGGTACTTGTTTTCGGATACTGGAACGTATACATTACCAGTGGCGGGCAGTTTTTCAATCCCAGGACTTTTTGGACGCCGTCGGGGTGGTGTGGTGTATATTCTTAGGCTTACGCCACACCGCCGACCCCTTGAGAGGCTTCTTGTATGTGTGTCGGGATCTCGCGGATCGCTTTTCGGAGGCCTCTGGAAGCGAGTTTTGGAGCCACTTGGGGGCCGTTTCGGAGCCTCTGGGGTGCTTCTTGGGGGTTCCTTGGGGCGTCTGGGCGGCCTCGTGAGGGCCTCTGGGGGCCTCTTGGGGCACTCTTGGGGCCCCCTGGGGCTCCTGGGGGCAGAAAGCTAGAGTTTCAACATGTTTGGTCGCCCTCTTGGGCCCCTCTTGGTGCCGTCTTGGAGCCCTCTTGGGCCGTCTTGGGGACCTCTTGGGCCGTGTTGGGGCCGTCTTGGGCCGTCTGGAGGCCGTCTTGGGGGCCTCTTGGGCCATCTTGGGGCTATCTTTGGGGCCTCTTTGCCCGTCTTGGAGCGTCGGGAAGCCGGAAAGGCGGAAAAGCAAAAAACATCGAAAAACACTCTGGAAAATCAGCAATTTTTGACTCTTTGGGCCCTCTTGGGAGGCTCATTTGGGACCTCAGGGGCCGTCTTGGAGACCTCTTGGCCCGTCTTGGGGCCATCGTGGGCGTCTTGGAGCGGTCGTTTGGCTTCTCGGAGCCTTCGTGGGCCGCCTTGGAGGCCTCTTGGGGGCTTCGTGGCCCGTCTTGAAGCCCTCTTGGGCCAGGAAAAGCCCCGTGGAGCGCTCGTCCCGGACCCCCCCCCCCCTTGAACCGCTCGTCCCGGACCCCCCCCCCCCCCTCCAAATCGACCGGACCGGGCTCCCGGGGGAGGGGTTTGGGGAGGGGGAAGCATCTCACACGCCGATGATCCCCAAGGGGTCGGCGGATTTTTTCTTCGTTTTATTTGGGAAAGCAACGAAGGATGTATACACCAGGATCCCATATACACCAGGATCCGCTTTCCTGTGCGAGATTCAGTGTGAGGCCAGACACAGGCGTCGGTGTACAGAGTTCGGTTCCCTATGTTTCTCCTCTGGCTAACGTTCCCCCTCAGGCCAGGGCCGGCAACTCTGCGGGTGGGTCGCCCTCATCGGCACGCTGCTGGCGGCCGCGTTGGCCGTCGCGCCCGAGCAGGTGAGCCGGCTGCTGTTCTGCGCCGTGTGCCTGGGGGCGCGCGCCGACACGGAGACGGACGTCGACTACTACGCTGCCCAGAAGGCTCAGGGGCATCGTCAGGGGGGGGATATATAGGCGGGGGGGACGTTCCGGGTTCGAAGTCTGAGATTTTTGGACGCTTTCGTCGCTTCTCGGCGGTTTTCCAGCCTCGGGGTGCTGTCCAGCAGCTGCGCCTCGCCGAGGGGCGTCTGGGGGTGCCCAGATCGCTCCCCGAGGGGGGCGTCTGGGGGTGCCCCGAGTTGTGGCCCCCGAGAACCACCGGGGACGGGGACATGCTCGAGGCGAGGGCATCGACACCCAACCGCCCTCTCATCGCCGACGGGGGCCCGACAGCCCCACCCCGCCCAGGCGCACGTGGATGGGCCCGCGGGGGCCTATCGCCGCTCTATCGGCGATGTGTCGCCCACTCCAGGCCGATGCGTCCCCGCCTGAGCTGGCCCCCCCCCAGCATTGCCTGTCCAAGGCGTGGCCGAAACACCAGAAGTACCACACGACCCACGCGGTGCCCGGCGGCGCAAAGAGGGGGGTCGAAGATCGAGGATCGCGGCTCGGCTCGATGACCGAGGGTCGAAGATATCTAGGATTGCGACTCGAGGGGGGATCGAAGGTCGAGGATCGCGGATCGAGGGAGGATCGAGGATCGAGGATCTTGGATCGAGGAGGGATCGCGGATCGAGGTTCAAGATTCCGGGGCGTCCTCGGGCCTCCTTTGGCCGTGGGCCTTCGGAGGTCTCCCCGGATGGCTATCGGTGCGTCTCGAGGGTCTCGGATCGAGCTTTTTCCGGCGGCGGCGAGAGGGAGGGTGGCCTGCCGGGAAGGCATGATGGGCTCCTTGCAGGGAAGCCGCAGTCGTCGACGTAGGCATCGACGTCGACGTCGACGTCGTCGTCGTCGTCTTCGGCGGCGGCGGCGTCGTCGCCGTCGTCGGCGGCGCGTTGTCGTCGTCGTCGTCGTCGTCGTCGTCGTCGTCGTCGTCGTCGTCGTCGTCGTCAGCGTCGTCGTCAGCGTCGTCGTCAGCGCCGTCGTCGTCGTTGCCGTCACCGACGCCGCTGCCATCGTCTTCGTCGTCGTGGGCTTCGTCGTCGTCGTCTTGTCGACGTCGTCGTCGTCGTCGTCGTCGTCGTCGTCGCCGCCGCCGCCGCCGTCGTCGTCAGCGTTGTTCTCGTTGTGGCCGTCGCCGTCGCCGTCGCCGTCGTCGTCGTCGTCGCCGCCGTCGCCGCCGTCGCCGCCGTCGTCGATGTCGCCGCCGTCGTCGTCGTCGCCGTCGTCGTCGCCGCCGTCGTCGTCGTCGTCGTCAGCATCGTTGTCGTCAGCATCGTCGTCGTCGTCGTCGTCGTCGTCGCCGCCGTCGTCGTCGTCGTCTTCGTCGCCGTCGCCGTCTTCGTCTTCGTCGCCGTCGCCGTCGCCGTCGTCCGTCGCCGTCGCCGTCGCCGTCGCCGTCGCCGTCGCCGTCGCCGTCGCCGTCGTCGTCGTCGTCGTCGTCGTCGTCGTCGTCGTCGTCGTCAGCTACGTCGTTGTCGTGGCCGTCGACGTCTAGGGCCACACCTTCCACTATTACCAGCAATGGCCAGTGTCCCTCCGGTTGCTCCAGCTCCGGCGGTCCCATCCCATTCGTGTTCGGGCTCACTGCAACCCCCAGAAGCTTCTCCAGCCCTGGCCACTTCCTCTTTCACGGACTTTCCAACCTCTTTCCAACCTCTTTCTTGTCGGCTTCTCTTCCTGGACGCGGGGGTCCTACCTTTCAGTCGGGCCTGTCTCTCTGCAGGGGGAATCTTCTTCAAAAGTAGCCCAAAAATTGCCTGGGGAAGATTTGTGGAGTGCTTCCCGACCTTTTTGGAGTATTCGTGTTCCGGAACTTCTATGTTTTTTTCATCCGAAATCCCCCTGCAGGCGGGCAGGCCCGACCTAATCCCACCTGGAGGGGGCCACAGGATCGGCGGTCGAATCCGCGGCGCGTAGCCATCTCTCGCCGAGCTTCCTCGGCCTCGCTTGGCGCGTGCGCCTCGCTGGAGCGCTCTGCTGCGCACGACGACAGGTGCAGCCGGAGGGTGTCGGCGGCGAGCGGGGGGGGGGAAACTTCGAGGCTCGAGGCTCGAAGCTCGAGGCGGTATTTCCTCATTCCTCCCCCTCCTCCTCCTCCTCTTCCTCCTCCTCCTCCCTCCTCCTCCTCCCTCCTCCTCCTCCTCCTCCTCCTCCTCCATTTTCGTTCTCTGGGGGCCTTTTTCGGGCCCCGGGACCCCCGGAACTCGACCCGGGGTGAAAACCCGCGTCGGATGGGCCCTGGGAGGGGTCCGAGAACCGATTTTGACTGACCTTCGGCGGCGCGCCCAGGGGGGGAAGTGAGAAGGAGACGGTCTTCTCAGAAGGCGGCGGGACTTCTCATGAGCCCCCCGCGCCTTCTGAGAGGCTCGTTCTGTCTTCGGGGAAGGCTCGGAAAAACTTTCTCAGAGGTCCGGGGGACTTCCGAGCCTTCTGAGAGGGCCCGCCCCTTCTCAGTTCCCCCCCCTCGCTCGCCGCCGAGAGTGGGCAGGCGAAGAGACGCCGGCTCGGCCAGGGCAGTGTTCTTGAATCTCGGCTCGGCCATGGCATGTAGGCACATGCAAAGGTGTGATCTTCGGATCGCCGTACCCTCAAAATGGGCAGACATTGATGGGCCCATTTTCCACCACCACTACCGTAAGTAGGAGGAGGAGAGGGAGGAGAGGGAGGAGGAGGAGGAGGAGGAGGATGATGAGGAAGAGGAGTAATAATCAACATACGAATAATGATCATAATGATAAGAGTAATACTCATAATAACAATAATCATAAAAAACAATATTTAGAAGACGAATACGAATAGTAGTACTAATAATAATGATACTAGTAAGAAGGAGGAGGAAGAGGAGGAGAGGAGGAGGAGGACCTCCTCGTCCGCACTTCTCCCCCGTGCTACATATGGTAGTGGCGGTGAACAGTTTGCCCATCATACATTGCTTGTAGACGCCATTCCACCTCCTAAGAAGCCCTCCCGGAAGCCCCCCAGAGCCCTTCCGAGAAGCCCCCCCTGCCCATCCTGCGTGGGCCGCCCTCCCCGCTCTCCCCGCGCCCTGGGGGCTCGCGACTCGGTGGCTGAGAGAGGTTGTCCTGAGGGGTGCGGTCCTGCGGGTGAGATACTTACAAGGGTGGACTTGCATTGTTTGAGGCACCTCGTTCAGAGGAGGAAAAGGTACCGATACCGCTACCCCTCGCCTGTTGTCCCCTTTTTCGGCCTCCTCGGAGGCTCTCGTTGTCACCGCTGGATTCGCCTCGAAATCCTGGTCAGAACGCACCCCGGAAGAGGTCCGGGGAGTAGCGGTATTGGTACCTTGTGGTTTCCCCACTCGTCCTCAGGACCCCATCCCTCAAGGCCCCATCTTCGGATCACCGCAGGACCAGCTCAGAACGGGCCCCCCCCGACTTCTGGGGTCCGCCCCGCCTGGCGGGGGTCGCCTTCCCGGTCGCCGCGGCCGGGCTCGGCTCGGGAGGCCAGTCGGTGGCCTCTGCGGGCGTCCCGAACAGCGAGGGCACGGTGGTTCAGAAGACGATGCCGGGAGCCTTTCGTTGGCACTCAGTGTGGCTTTCCTGCGCCGCCCAGTGGTCCGCAGTGGCTCGCTGGCGCCAGTGGAGGCCACAGGCAGGGAGCCACTCGAGGCCACCGGAGACCACTGGAGGCCGCAGGGGGCCACTGGGGGACCACTGGAGGCCGCTGGGGGACACTGGTGGAGCCACTGTGGCCACTGAGGTGACTACGAAAGGCTCCCAGGAGCGTCTTCTGAACGTAGGGTCGTTTCAGGTCTGGTCCAGTGGCGGCGCTGCTTTTCGGAGAGCGCTGGATCGGAGAATCGTGCTGGTTCGAACGAGGGCAGCGGGCGCTGCTCGAGGCTGAGCTGCGCACTGTTTTCACTGTGGATCCGTGGGGGCCTCTTGGCCCGCGTGCCGCAGCCCCTTCTGCTTGGGGATCCACCTCGCAGGGCGCATTTTCGGCTCGACCGATCCGTTCCAATGTCGGACCGATCCGATTCAACACCGATTTCGGCCAGCCCGATCCGATCCGATTATGGTATGCCGTCGCTCCGACGCGTCCCGATGCCCATACAGGCGGCCCGGATTAGTAGGTCGACCCTGCCAGATCAAGGGCACCCTCGTGCCCTGTGTCCTCCGACCCATGCTTCCTGCATTACTGTGGCGATGTGGCCCTCGGAAGGGTCTTGTGTCCTCTCGCGTGTCCTGTCCAATCAAGTCCGCCTGTATGGTGTTCCAGCCTGTTCGAGCCTTGATCACGAACAAGTGAGTTTCGAGCACCCAAAAAACACCGAAACGCGATGGTTTTCACGTGTCGGGCCCTGGGAGACACTCGTTCGACATTGTTTCGGCACAGCTTCGGCCCTTGGAAGGGTCTTGTGTCCTCTCGCGCGTCCTGTCCTATCGAGTCCGACTGTATGGCGCTGTTGTGCACCCCGGCGCGCCCGCTTCGGCTCGGCTCCGCCCCCGTGCCGGTGCGGCCCTTCTGCGGCGCCCGCGGCAGGCCCGCGCCGCCGGTGACGCGCTGGCGACCCCTGCGCGGGTGCTCGAGGCCGAAGGCCGCCATTTGGCCTAGCATCGGCCAGTATCGTACGCTCGGCGCCGTCGGAAAGTCGGAGGAGAAAAAGGTACCCATACCTCTACCCTTCGCCCGTTTTCCCCTTTTTGGGCCTCCTGGGAGGCCCTCGTCGCCACCGCTGGATTCGCCTCGAAATTCTTGTCAGAACGCACCCCGGGAGAGGCCCGGGGAGTAGCGGTATCGTACAGCCAAGTCGCTGAAATGAAGGGACAATTTTGGTAAGAGAGGGGCTCGATACTCCTCAGGTCCTTCCATGGCTTCTCCTCTAGCCCTCCTCGTGCACGCAGGCGCTTGTGGGGCCAAGGAGGGGCTTCGTTCCTTGTTTATCGTTCCCTCTTTCAGCGGCCCCACTGTACGCTCGGCGCCGTCGGGAAGCCCCGCTCGTTCGACGTGGGACGAGCCACGCCGTGTCAGAAACCAACGCCGGGCTCCTCGCCACACCCGCCGTGATCCGATCCGAGCCGATAGTATCGATTCGATGCTGGCCGCTCCTGCCCTGTGTGCCGCGCGCAGCCGCGGGGGCGAGGCTCCAGAGGCGCCCCCGGCAGCAAGGGCTGCCCCGTCCGCAGCCATTTTGTCTCGAGCGGGTCACCAGCACATCCGAGATCGGGCCGCCCTGGCGGCGGGCGGGAGCCATGCTCGGTAAGTCGAGCGTCCCGATCACCACCCTGATGCTCCGCAACTTGCCCCGGGTGTACACCCAGGAGCAGCTTCTGACGGAGATCCAGCACGCGTTTGGTAGCAAGGTGGACTTCAACTTTCTGTACGTGCCCTGGGACTCGCATCTCAGCCGCAACGTAGGCTACGCTTTCCTGAACTGCTGCGACGCGGAGGGTGCAGAATGGTGCCGTGCGTTCTTCAGCGAGTACTACTTCCACAGGTCGGCGAAACACAAGCCGTGCGCGGTTTCCCCGGCCCACATCCAGGGGCTGGAGAGCAACCTGCTTCACTTGGTCGGGACGTTTCTGTGCGAGCGCAGGGAAAGCGCACCGATCGTCTTCTGGCATGGGCAGAGGATCCGCTTCCCGCAGGTCGTCGCCGCACTCCGGCGGCTCCCCGGCACGCCCGCGATGCAGGCGCCGTTCTCGGGGCCTGCTGGCAGCGTGGCCCCGCAGCCGGGCGGGGAGCCCGGGGCCGGCGGGCCCGAGACGGGCCCCGCGGCGCGCAGGCTGCAGCCCGCGTCCGCGCCCGGTGCCGAGCGGCGGCCGGCGGCGGCGTCGCAGAGCCCGCCGCCCAGTCACAGCACCGGCGAGGCCTCGGAGCGGCTGCCGTCCTCCCCCGCCAGCCTCGCGGAGGGGCTCAGCGGCGGCAGCGGCTCGTGCGAGCGCTCGGGGGACAAGCGATGACAGCAGCATGAAACGCGGGGGCCCGCGCGGGTTTCTCGGATCGGCGCTGGAAACCCCTCCCTGCGCGCGGGACGCGCCAGGGGCAGCGCTGGAGGCGCGGCCAGGGGGCCCCAGCGCCGATGCGAGGAATCCGCGCCGACCTCCGCACTCTTGTGCCTGTGCCCTGGTCTGCTCCCCTGCAGGCGCGCCGCGGGAGGCCCCAGCGGCACCGACGAGCACGACGACTTCGGCCGCCTGCTGGCCGAGGCCTCGCTCGCCCAGCGCCTCGGGGCCCTGCTGCTGGAGAGGCGCGCCGGGCTGCTGCGGGCCGCCTCGGCCACGGGCCCGAGCGCCGCGCCGGCGCCCGCCGAGCCGCTCCGCGGCGGCGCGGCGCCGCCCTGGGCGCCCGCCGGCCTCCCCGCTCCGCCGGGCGCGCCGGGCGGCGGTCCGGCGCGGGCGCCGCCGTGGGCCACCGCGGGCGGGCTGAGGGTGATCGAGTCGACCAAGAGCGTCCACTGCCTGGCGCTCGAGAAGTTCTTCGGCAAGTTCTCCGACGGCGCGGGGTGCCCTGCCGACCGCGCCGGCAGCTCCGCCGCGGAGAAGGGGCCTGGTGTCTCGGGCTGGCCGCCTGCCGCCCTGGAATTCGGCAGCCTCAAGGTGTTCAGCCTGTGAGCGGCTGGCCCTCGTTCGGCGACCGGGGCAGTGGATCGCAGCATCCTGGCGTCAGGCCTCCTCCTCTGCTCGCTCCCTCCTCACCCCCATCATCGTGATTCTTCTCTTCCCTGTCCCTTGCGCGAAACTATGGCCGTCTCGCCTCCCTGCCTATTTAATCTTATACCGAGTGGAGTATCAACACTTGGACAGCTTTCTGTCCCGTTTTTTTTTTTCACAAGGGGGTCGCTTCAGGCTTCCTTACGAGGAAAAGATTACCGCCTCATTCCCCCGCCGTTCTCATCTCATTGACCTGAGGCAATGTGCAGACAGCGTCAGTAACCTCTTTCCCACGCCGCGAGATCCGAGTAGATTTCTCCGTTTCTCATTGCATGGGATCGCCTGCTTCATGCATATTGAATTGAGAAGCTCCGAGCCCATTTGTTTACATGGTTTGACATTCGGACAAGTGACAGATCACTTAGTTCTGTTTCAAACCAGGCTGGTGCTGCCAGCATCTTCGTCCAAGCCGCGTTGCGAATCAGTCTCCAATGTTTCAACGATTGCCATCCTGAAGGTAGGATTTTTCTGGGGTAGGGTAGAGGCGAACAAGGAGAGCGAGGTGGAGGCTTGCGGGGAAGCAAGACGAACTGCAGGTCGAGTAGCATGTGCTCGAGGAGCGGGCATGGCGCAGTGCCTGATCTTGCGCACTTCACTCTAACGAGAGGGACGGATGTCGCGGGTTTGCGCTCTGCCCGCTTGGTTTCTTTTTCAGAAGCAGGTGAGCGCGTGGGCGAAAGAAGGCCTCGCCAGCCTGCTCTCACCGCTTTGCGGGAGTGGTCGCACGGTCCCACGCCAGTGGTTGCTTCGCTTACATCGCGCGTGGCAGGATGAGTTTCGAGCTTCGGCCATCCTCTCGCGTGGCGGCACGCTGCCTGCGTCGTGGCGCGCCTCCTCTCGCAGCGCGGCCCTGCTGCACCCACAGGCGGCGGCAGATCTGCGCTCGCGGTGCTTCCAGGCAGGAGGCTCGGCGCGTGCCGCTCGGCGCGTGCCGCTCGGCGCCGACGTGCGCGTGCCGCTCGGCGGCGCCGTGGATCTCGTTTTTCGACATTGCGCTTCTTGCCGCTTGCAGATTATTGCCTTTAGTGTAGTGCGCCAGGTAGTGCGCGCATCGTATGAGCAAGCCATGGAAGCGCATTCTGAGCCTTTCGGACACTGATTAGCCAAGCCAGAGACTGCGCTGCGTCTGCCTGGGCAGCAAGCCTCAGACAATCAAAAACAGCAAGAGCTGCCCCGAGAGCAGAGGGCGCCCGACGATAACGCTTGGCACGGGCGTCAACACGTCCTAGCTTCGTACCCTCTTGTGCTTCGATGTGGGCCGTCCACCTTGGCGTGCGCTTCGTTTGGGGGCACCCCCGCGGGGCACCTGGCCTTCGGCGACGGGGCCCATGCTCCTTCGCCCCCGACCTCGCTGCCAGGGCTCGACCCGTAGGCGACGAGCCCCCCCGCGCCGCCCAGGTGTACCTGCGCCTCGAGCAGCTGATGCTCGCGGCCCAGCGCCGGCGGCGCCCGGGGGTGCCAGCGCTCCCGTGGGACGCGCGCACGGGCAACTTTCCCGACCCCGCCGCTGGCGCTGAGGCCGAGGGATGGAGCGGCGGAACCTGTACAGATACAGCCTCAGAGGAGGAGCACGTACCGATTCTGCTGCCCTTGCCTCGTCGCCACGGCCGGAGGCGCCTCAGAATCCGGATTAGGACGCATCCCTGGAGAGGTCGGGGGGGCAGCGGTGCCGGTGCTGAAGCACCTTTTGGCCCCCCCCGTCAAGTGGGCAGCCGCCCGCCCCTGGCCAGGCCCACCTTCAAGGGAGGAAGCACCACGCGGACCAGACAAGTGGCGTTTACGAAGCGGCCCTGGGCGTTGACTGAAAGCCTTGCCCTGTTCGACTTCTTCTTTGGGCGCGTTTACTAAGCGGCTTCGCGTGTCGGGGTGGTTATTATGGGGGTGGATTTTTTTCCCTCTGCGTCTGGGCCCCAGGAGCGGTGTCTGCCGCGGCGTTTTGGCCTGTGCTGTGGCCGGGTGTGCTCGGAGCTCCGACGTCCTGGCGTCTGGCTTCTGGCACGCGTGGGCCCCCGGGTGGCCTGAGCCCCCTTGCATTTGAGTCTGGCGTGTCTCTCTACAGGGGGAATATTTCGGAGGTGGACAGACCTCCTACCCTGACACGTCGATTAAGGAATTGGCCGTTTTCGGTTCGCGAGAGGGCGTCGCGGTCGTCATTTTTGCGGGTCCAGGTCCGTCGGTTTCGGTCCCAGGCCGTTTTCACTAGGGGGAGGTGTACTAACGGGAGGCTTGTCCACCGCCGAATATTCAAAAAATGCCAAAACAAAAACATGGGGACGTTTTTTGTATATACTTGTTGTTGAACATTATTACTTCTAAAGAATAATTATTGTTGGGACCCCTGGTGCACGACCCCCCTCCAAAACCTAGGCCGCAGCTACATTTTCATCATTTTTTCGCGAAAGCTTCAGAAAAGTGGATTGGTACCGGATCCGGTTTTTTGTTGACGCTCGTTTTCCCTTGCAAAAAACACTATAAAATGAAAATTCTTGTTCTTAGTTGATCAAATTGCAAGAATCCCTTGCAAAAAATAAGGTAAAGTGGACATTCGTGCGCGCAAGACGAAATCCTTCCAAAACCTTAGGTTTCGTAACGATTTTAACATAAAAACATCAAAAACCCAATGGTTTTTTAAGAAAAAATTGTCAAAATGTCCTTCCGCGCGCGCTGTCCGAATCCCACAAAACCAATGGTTTTTCAACATTTATGTTACATGAGCTCGCGCGAGCTACTTTTTCTTGTTCTAACATAATCAAATTTCAATAATCCCTTGCAAAAAATAAGGTAAAGTGGACATTCGCGCGCGCAAGACGAAATCCTTCCAGAACCTTAGGTTTCGTAACGATTTCAACATAAAAACATCAAAAACCCAATGGTTTTTCAAAAAAAAATGTCCAAATTTCATCCCGCGCGCGCTGTCCGACTCCCACAAAACCAATGGTTTTTCAACATTTATGTTACATGAGCTCGCGCGAGCTACTTTTTCTTGTTCTAACATAATCAAATTTCAATACTCCCTTGCAAAAAAAAGTAAAGTGGACATTCGCGCGCGCAAGACCAACAAAAAACACGACGATCTCAGGAACTTGCCCCAAAAATGTGACCAACTCCGCTCTCTCTGTCTCTCTCTCTGTCTGCTCTCTGTCTCTCTCTCTGTCTGTCTGTGTCATGTATTGTATGTCACAATTGCAGGATGCTGGGCACACGCGCGCCCCGAATAAGTGACCAAGTTCTGTGGGTGTGTACCCCACGCCAGTGTAGTAGCCACGGTCGTCCGCACGCCACGAAGTGAAGTGTCCCAACGTCATAGGGCGGGAAGCTGGGTTTGGGTGGTCGCGAAGAGTCGTTTGGATATTTGGTAGAGCGTGAACTGCCCCCCCACGAAGTGGGGGTATTGTCTCGCGTCGCATGAAAACCCTGGCACTGGTGAGAACACTGAGCGTTCGGGTAAATGATTGTTGTTGTTGTTGTTGTTGTTGTTGTTGTTGAACATTATTTATTCTAAAGAATATTATTGTTGGGACCCCTGGTGCGCGGCCCCCCTCGCCGCGCCTAGGCCGCAGCCACATTTTCATCATTTTCGTGAGGAAGTCTCAGGCAAAACGTGGGTGTCCGGATCCGGTTGTTTTCGTTGTCCCCCGTTTTCCCTTGCAAAAAATAAGCTAAAGTTGACATTTCTTGTTCTAACATAACCAAACTTCAAGAATCCCTTGCAAAAAATAAGGTAAAGTGGACATTCGCGCGCGCAAGACGAAATCCTTCCAAAACCTTAGTTTTCGTAGCGATTTCAACATAAAAACATCAAAAAACCAATGGTTTTTCAAAAAAAAATGTCAAAATTTCATCCCGCGCGCTCTTGCGGATTCGTAGGAAACCCAACACTTTTTAAACATTTCTGTCAAACGGGCTTTTGCGAGCAACTTTTTCGAACTTCTGCAACAACGGTTGCGCACCTGCCAGGGCCATCATCCCTGTCAAATAATACCATGCGGGACACATTCGTTTTTTCTTCGCGCGCGCACGCCGTCGTCGTCGGCCGCGGGGCCCTGAATAGTAGCCACGGTCGTCCGCATGCCACGAAGTGAAGTGTCCGAACGTCATAGGGCGGGAAGCTGGGTGTGGGTGGTGGCGAAGAGTCGTTTGGAAATTTGGTAGAGCTTGAACCGGCCCCCCCACAAAGTGGGGGTATTGCCCGCCTCCTATGAAAACCCTGGCACTGGTGAGAACGGAGTGTCCCCACGTGCTAGTAATTGTTGTTGTTGTTGTTGTTGTTGTTGTTGTTGTTGTTGTTGTTGTTGTTGTTGTTGTTGTTGTTGTTGTTGTTTGACCATCTTGGGGTATTATTTGTTTTTTTCATCCAGGATCCACCTGTATGGGGGACATGCCCGACCCAAGGCTGCAGTCTTTGTTCACCCCGAGCCGCTCTTTTTTGCTGCAGGGCCTGGAGGAGGGTGTTCTCGGGAGGGAGAACGGCCGGGACCCTCCCCGTCGCTGGCGCTGCCTCACGACGAGAGGAGGTCTGGGTTGACGGGCCTGTCTTACACCACCACCACCACCATAGGTTGGAGAGGGGAATGAGGAGGAGGAGGAGGAGGAGGAGGAGGAGGAGGAGGAGGAGGAGGAGGAGGAGGAGGAGGAGGAGGAGGAGGAGGAGGAGGAGGAGGAGGAGCCCCTCCCACTCCAGCTTATGGTGGTGGTGGTGGTGGTGGTGGTGGAAAACAGGCCCATCATGGGTGCCACGCTCCCGGGGCCAGGGATGGGTCTGGGCAGGGCCGGGGGGAAGACCTCGCCTTGACTTACGCCGGGCGTGTCCCTCTAGGAGGAGTCTGCAAACATACAACAGATAGTCAGGAGACGATTCTTTTTTGGATTATTCTGTAGTATTTTAGAAATTGTTTCGATTATTGATCATTCTTCGTCCAAGATGCCCCTGTAGGGGGACATGCCCGACCTAAGCCTGGACTTCGGATCCGCCGCAGTGGGGTGGACTTTCCGATGCGGAGTTGTGCCGGAACTGCACCCGAAGCGATGCGAAACAGGAGGGCGGACATTTTTCCGCCTTAGCCAGGGAGGGCGGTCACAGCAATGGCCTCCAGCCAATGCTCAGGAGGGAAAAAACACAGGCACAATGAATCGTCGATTCCCCAGAAGATATGGGAACACGTGGGGAGTGGGGGGAAGACAGAGTCCCAGAAAACACGGGAAAATATGGGGAATCTGGTTCCTTGTGTCTATTTATTTGTGTGTCCCAGGGCCCCCTCAAGTGCCGCCGATCGGGGGGGCGGGGGGGCCGGATGTCTGTGCGACAGGGGAGTGTGCAGGCGGCAGCGGGCTCCTCCTTGCTCGCCCTTCTTTCGTACCCCGCCCCTTCTCTCGTAACCCGCCCCGTGAAGTTTAGGGTTTATTCTTTTTAGACACTGAACTCGTGGAATATCTAGAATCGTTCCCCCCCATGTTCACAGTTCCATCTGGGAATGGGGTGGGAGGGGGGAGGAGTGCGAAAAAAAAGGGAGCTGCTCGCGGCCGAAGGCCGCCCTTTTGCCCAGGGGTGGACCTAAACGGTGTTTTGGCGATTTCGTGGGCCGTTTTCGTTTCGATGTCGTTTTGCAGCCAGGGCGAATTCAGGACAAAACGAGGAACAACGAGGACAAAACGAAAACGAAAAACACCGTTCAGGTTCAGCCCTGGGAGGGAGAGCTGAGCTGGGGCTTCTTGGGTATAATCCAATGGCCTTTTGGCCCATGCCGCCGCCGTGCCTGGGTTGTGGGCGAGAATGGCGCCTCTGGGACGTTCGTGGGGCTGTCGTGGGAGGGCTCTCTGGGCGTTTCTGGAGGCAGGTCTGAAGCCCGTTGGGCGCCATTTTGAGGCCTCTTGGGGCGTCTTGGGGGCCTCATGGGGGTCTCTTGGGGGCTCTGGCGGGTATCTTGGGGCGGAAGGCAGGAATTATTGGTTCGGGCGTCCCCTCTAGGGCCTCTGTTAGCGCTGTCTTGGGGCTTTCTTGAGCCGTCTTGGGCACCTATTGGGTGGTTTCGGGACACTCTTGGGGTGTCTTGGGGCGGTGTTCGGGGGTCTCTGGGACCGTTTTGGGAACTTTTTGGAGCGTCTTGGACGTCGTACAAGCTGAGACGTGTCGGACATGCTAGAAATGCATGCATTCTCAAAGAACTTGAACGGTGTTTGCCTCTTAGCGCCCTCTTGGGGGTGCTCTTGTGGCCTCTTTGGACGTCTTGGGCACTTTTGCGGCCGACTGGAGGCTATCTTGGGCGTCTTGACCAGATCGTTCAGCGATTGTGTAGGGTCTAGCAGGTCCTGAGTTTACACTTTGACGTGTCCGAGGCCCCCCAAGAACGCGGAGCAAAGTTGAGCGCAGGCGGAGCACAGGCGCAGCATGGGCCTTTCCCTTTTCCCCGGCAGAGCCCCCCCGGCCCCCCCCCGCAGAGTTGATGTTCAGGCTGTAGGCTGCAGCTTAGGCTTTCTGAACCTCACACGCCGGTTCGGAGGATTTCCGAAAAGGTATGGCGTAAACAGCCAGCGACGGCAAAGTAGGGCGGACATCGACATCAAAGGAGCTTGAACTGCAGGGCAGAAATGTCCGCTCTCTTACGGGATATCTCACAGTACGGCGGATTCGAAATCAGGGATGGGTGCGGAAAGAATGGGGACGAAGACCGACACCAGTTCCTACCCATTTTAAACAGGAGTCGCTGTCGGTGTCGCCGTGAACGGTGTCCATTTGAGGCAAAGCGTCGTCTGCACGACTGCGGCTGCTGCCGAATTTAGAAAATCTTCGCCGTTGGGCATTGACCGATTTGTTTCAGGAGGGAAAAAACACAGACACACTTAATCGTCGATCCCCCGGGAAGTATGGGAGAAGGTGGGAAGTGGGGGGGAAGGCGAAAATAAAAAAACGGGATAATATGGGGAACCCTGGGAATTGTGAGTGTTGATTCTTGTGTCCCCGGGCCCCTTTAACCGAGCAATTTGTTTGCGTATCCATCCTGGGCGTGCCGAGCATCGGCGCGTGCTCGCCTGGGGGCCGTGTCGAACCCTGAGATTAAGTCTGGCCTGTCCCTCTACAGGAGGAGTTTTCCCAAATAGTCAAGAGATTATGTGGGACGATTGTTTGACAAGTTTTGAATTTTGTTTGAGTGTTCTTTGGTTTTTTGCTACACGCACACACATATATATATATATATATGTTTCGTTCAACATCCGCCAGTAGGAGGACAGGCCCGACTTGACCCTGAGATCGAGGCGCCGCATTTTTTCCTCACGCCCAGCGTCTTCGCCCGGTCTCGGGCCTTAGGGCCCTCCTAGGGTTGATTTGATCCGTAAGGGCTTCGCCCCCTGCCGCCGGCCCCCCTCTCTCGGAGAATGGGCCATGGAAGAGCTAAGTCATGAGGCCTTGGCGCTGTCGTGAAGCAGTATCGAAACTTCATGCGAAGCCGATTCGCAGTCAGCAAAACCAACTGATCACAAGAGGGGTTACCACACCTGGCGATTGGTAAGACGTGTATGGTTTACGGGCTTGGTTACCACACCTTGCGATTACAGGGCCGAGGGAGTTCTCGCAGTTTGGGTTACCACGCCTTGCGATGGATGTGCGTGAGGGGTGGCACCGAATTGCAGAAATGTGGCAAATCCCCTGTGTTTTTGGACCCTGACCCCGCGGATCTGCGTGAGGGGTGGCACCGAATTTCAGAAATGTGGCAAATCCCCTGTGTTTTTGGACCCTGACCCCGCGGATCTGCGTGAGGGGTGGCACCGAATTTCAGAAATGTGGCAAATCCCATGTGTTTTTGGACCCTGACCCCGCGGATCTGCGTGAGGGGTGGCACCGAATTTCAGAAATGTGGCAAATCCCCTGTGTTTTTGGACCCTGACCCCGCGGATCTGCGTGAGGGGTGTCGATTTCGAGCCCCCCCAGCAATTCAGACAACGCGCCCAGGGGGTGCTAAAAGTCTTGTTTGGGCCTCCCCCCCCCTCGCGCGGTCAATCAACTAGTTACAGTAACCAGCAAGAAGTCAACTAGTTGCAGTAACCAGCAAGAAGCAGAACTGTAACACTGGAAACTACAAGCTACAACTGGTACTGGAAACTGCGAACCCGCGCCTACAGCCTGGTGGCCCCACAAGGGGGCCGGCGGATTCCGGGGATGCCGCAAGAAGAACGGGCCTTAGGGTTCCGGCCGGGGCGTTTCATGATTTGTTTGTTCTGTTTCGGGCCGCTTTCGGGCCCCCAGGGCCGTCGAGGACGACTCGGGATGAGAATCCTGTTCTGGGGAGGGAGGCGAGCTGTCTGGAGATCCGAAGGCCGAACATATCGAGTCGAAGGAGATCTTAGGGATGCTGGGGTTCGTGGGTGGGAGCTGAGGGGTGCGACAACTGCTGCGCTCGGCTAGTTTTGTCCCCGCCGCTGGGAGGACGAGGGATGAGAGAGGGTGGGAGGGATGGAGGGAGTTAGGAGGAGAAGAAGGAGGAGGGAAAGGAGGAGGAGGAGGAAAAGCAATGGATGGATGGAGGGACGGAGAGAGGAGAAGGAGGAGGATGATCATGTACGAGGACGAGGAGGAGGGATGGATGGATGGAGGGAGGGAGGGAGGGAGGAGGAATGAGGTGGAGGAGGACTTTCCAAGGGACTTTCCCAAACCGACGCTGTCGGGATGGATGTGGATGTGAGGACTTTAACTGAGTAGCCTCCCGTCTTGCAAGCGAGAGATGACCCAGGCGCCCATATTCGTGGGCGGCTCTCCGTCCTGGCACTTGCATTCATCAGCTAACCCCCTTAGATGACCTCTTCCTTCCAACGCACGACACCCGCATCTGAGACAAACCCAGTAGGGCTCATTAAACCGGAGCTCATTGGAAGGGTGTCCTCGCCTCGTCCCTAGCTCTAGATGGGCGGGGTGCGGCTGGGGAGGTGGGGGGCCTGGGCAGCCTCTAGACAGCCAGGCGTTCAAAACAGATCGGCTGACAGTTCTGCTGACTGAGCTGCGGCAATCAAGGCAGCTCCAACGGGACTTTTTGCAAACCCAGCGAGTGGCTCGGGCCCACTTGGAGCTCTGGCTCGGGCACAGGGTCGGGACACCGTTTTTCGGCCCTGTGGGCCTGGGTCGGGGAGGGCTCAGCGTTTTCAGACTCAAAAGCATGTCAAGTGGCCCGAATTGACCTGGCTCTGACTTTGGCGGCAGTGGCGTTCGCCCAGTTGTAGCAGGAGAGGCGAGCAGGCGACGCCTCATGGCCATCGGCTCCTCTTCGTGCGAGCTCGTCGGCGGCTTCGTTGCCACACCAGACATGGGAAGGGATGCCTGTTCTCTCTGCCTCTTCTCTGTCCATGTGGCTGTTCAGCCACTGCACATCGACTGGGTCGTCGTTCCTATCAATCAGTGTTTGCTTCATCTCGGTCCATAGGGCGCCCATGGTGCTCCAGCTGGCTGGTCTTCGGTGTCTGCCGCTGGTCCAGCCCTTGAAGAGCACCTCTGAGTCCGTCCAGAAGACTAGCCTGCCTCTGGTGTTCATCATGGCTGAAATGCATGCTGTGAACTCGGCTCTGTTGTTCGTCTGTCTCGGGCCCGCCAGAGTGCCCCAGGCTCCACCCCTGATGTCGGGCTGCATGGGGTTGTCCAGGCCGAGCGCCACCCAGGCCCAGCCGCATCGACGGTAGCGGGCGTCGCTGGCTTCAGCGCCGCCGCTGCCGTCGCCGCAGACCACGAGGACCTGGCCCAGGGGCGCCAGCAGGGGGCCTTCGTCGAGCTCCCCGAAGCGTTCCTCCGTGTACTCGGTGGAGCACGGTGGTGGAGTGGTCCGGCTCTTGAGCGGCAGCCCTCGTAGCCATAGGCAAGGCGTGTGCCGCGCCCCTGCCTCGGCCATCTCCACGAGCGCTTCCGACTTCTCGAACGCTGGGTGTGGTGCTTTGTCTGGGCAGTTCCCCCAAATGCGATGGGAATCATCGGCCCTCTGACCGCATGCACACTTGTCATTTCCTGCCGCCTCTCCGAACATGTCGTGCTTTCTTTCTGGTGTCCAGGTACCTGCTGTGGGTGCTGTCAACAAAGCACTTGCCTCTGCAAGGCGGCCCGTTTTGCGCAATCTGCCAATGTGCTGGACCATTTCCGATGCGTCAACTCCCTTCTCGAGACCTTTGTCATTGAAATGTCGAGCCGCCTTTTGCAACAACTGCTCTTGCATATCCTCCAACATACTCTCGATGATGGTGGATGGGTCCTGTTCGGCCGCTCCTTCTGCCATCTCCCAGTCATCTCCTCTGGGGTCTGTCCATCTGGTAGCGGTGCGTGGGTCCCAGCAGTGTGAGTATCATAGGTCCCATAATTCCTCTTCGCTGCCTCCACCTGTGCTGGGTGGGTGCGATACGTAATCCAGCGTAGACCTTTAGGTACGGTCGATCCTCTTCCTGAGATCTGGCCTACGTGCGTACACGTCAAACCAAGCTCTGGGTTGAGCTTGAAGAATAGTCACTGCAGGGTCGTGGCCAGTGAGACACAAGAACGTATTGGTGCATCTCCCAGGCCTCGCCCTTGACATCGCCGGAGTGTATCTTTTTCTGGCTTGGGTGATCGCTGTAGGAGGCTCACCATGGCCTTTGATTCCATACAACAGCGATGACATGGCACCCTGATTAAGTAAGTGAAACCTCCTCTCCCTCAACTTTCTTAAGCTTGTAGCAAGGGCATTCATGCGCGCCTTGGCCTTCTTCCTCCTCGACGTGTGCGTGGTGCGCTCGGTGATGCCCCTGGCCGACTGATCGAGCCCCTGAATCACGGGCCTCCGCAGCTGGTTTAATATCGATCTTCTCCTTTTACCAATCTCTTTCACACATGTTGAGTCATCCTCCAGTTTGAAGCGAAAGTAACACTTCTGCCTGCAAGTTTGAGCCCTTCTTTCGCCAGCTCCTGTGCGGGCGCTCTCGTCGAAGAAAGGATGCCATCCTCCGCTGCCTGCGGGCTGCCGCAGATCGAGGCGCTGACGCCGTCGAACCAGGCGCGTGGCGGCGCTCGTGGAGCTGCCTTGGTGACTGCCTCCAGCACCCTGCAGACCGCCGCTCTGGCAGGGCTGCTCGCGCGCCCGGAGAGCCCGCCGGGAGCGAGCGCGTCGCAGGGATCGGCAGCCCGTGGGGCCCGCTCGGGCGGAGCACCCTGGGGGCGCGCCTGCAGCTCCAGCGGGAGGATCCTCCGCGGGAAAGCCCAGGCGCTCGCAGGCCCCGGCCACCGAGGGGATCTCCATCAAGCCGCAGAGGCGCCCGGTGTCCGCCAGGCTGACCGCGGACGCCATGGCCGGGGCGTCGGCGGCCTCGTCCCGGAGGGCGCGCGCCAAGGCCTTCCTCGGGCACGAGGGCCCCTCGACCCATCGGTCGACGCTCGGCTTGGGGAGCATCTGTCAGCACCTGATGGCCCCGGCGATGAGGCGAGGGCGCGGTCTCCTGTCTCCCGGGGCTCGAGCATGATGGTGGACTGCAGCAGCCGGTACGGCCAGGCCTGCTGCTCCTCCACGGAGTCTACCAGATCCACGAACGCCTGTCTCCCAGGCGTGGGCAATCGGCGCACACCAGAAGCTGCAAGTCTGTCGACGCCTCGGCCTTTGTCAGGCTGGAGGCGGAGGGCCTGATCGAGCTGGTCAAGAGTCCAAGCTGGGCACGGCTCTCGAAGCGCCAACGCCCTGGCTCGAGCCAAAAGTTGCTACGGCATCGTTCTGTGTGACGGATTCCGAGGCAAATGGGATTTAGCGTCTACAATCTCTAGAGGGGATGAGGCTTTCCCCTGTTCGCTTAAAAGCTCGTCTTGAAAACGGGGGGAGGGCTTCGTAGTTCTGTGCAACTTCCCAGGGGTGGCCTTGATGGGGTCTGAGAGCCAATCCGCCCGAGCTTGGAGCTCCTTTTCTAGATCGTGTCTATGGGCCTGCATCGAAGTATCGGACGCCTGGCGAGCCATGCCCAGCAAGATCTGGGTGTCTACCTTGGCAATATCCGACAAGCGTGCGAGCCGCAGATCACGATGGAGCTGAGCTGTCTTGGAAGGCTTCGACCCAGTAGCAGGTCTCCGTCACGCGACAAGTTCTTGGCAATGCTGCGAAGCCCCCTCTGCTGCTGCTGGGCCCCCCTCGTTTTGGTGACGAGCGTGCAAAGTTGGGTGAGTGTGTTGGAGACCCTCATTCACCAGCTGGCTTCGTAGCTCTGGAAGCCGGGCCTCCGAAGGCCTCCCTCACGAATCTCTACCGTCTTAAGTGCAGTTTGCCGCCGCGACCAGAAGTGTTGCCCTCCTTCTGGTCAGAGTGGTCATGCTCCCAAGGCGTAGAAATTATCCGCAGCCTGCACGAGTGCGTCGCATTGCCGCCCGGGTACCCTCGAGGCCTCAGGACAGACAAGGCAGGCTGGGCACTGCGCGACGTGCTCCGGGGCCTCGCAAGAGGTGTTGTAGCTGCAGCTGCTGGCGGCTTGAGACCGGAGGTCCTCCCGCGTCTCGGCCCCCAGAACGGCGGACTCTCCCGGCAAGAGGAGCTGATGGGAGGTGGCCGCGGGCCCCGAAGTCGGGGCAGCCAAACCAGCGGGCGTCGCGACCTCGGCGCCCTGAGCGGGGGAAGGACCTTCCAGGCCAGCCCCGCCCTCAGGGGGGAGGCCCTCAGGGGGCTCCCCGAAGCAGCATGGGACATCGAAATCGTGCTCCAGAGACCCCTCCAGGGTCTCGAGCTGCTCGAACGCGCCAGCCTCCGAGTCGTCGAACCCCGCGGGACAAGGGGCGCCCCCGGGCGCACTCGGCGAGTCGCAGCCAGCCCGAACCCCGGGAGGACCCGACCCGGAGGCGGCGATCCCGTCGGCAGGGCCCGGCTCGCCAGAGGGAAGTGAGGCCCCCCCAGCGGGCCCCGACACTTCCTATCGTGGGTTCTCAAGCTGTTAGTCTTTCTCAGCGCGTTCCGCCTCGAGGGTGGCGGGCGGGGGGAGGGGGAGGGGGCGGTGGCAGCAGCGGCAGGCGGTCTTTTTTTTCCCCCTCAGACGCGCCTGCCGCTTGCTTGCAGGGTTCGGCTCTTGTGCGCGCCGAGCTGGGCGCTTGAGAGGCCTGGGCAGACAGAGCCGACGCGTGACTGCTGGCAAAACCTGCGCTCTGATAGTTAAGGCCTGACCGACGTGGGGTTTCCAAGGTGTCGCTTGGGTTGACAAACTATGGACGTGTGGAGTAGCGTCTGGGCTAATCAACACGTAGTCAATCAGAGAAGGTTCAGCATCGCCGGCCTTGAAGCAGGTGAAACCCTCAGGGATGGTGAGGATCGTCGCTCCGAGCTTTTGGGGCCAACCTGATTTCCAGCACTGCTCTCGCGTGGCATTGAAATCTCCTGCAATGATGAATGGGTGCCTAGTTGATTTGAGGAAGGCCCCCACCGAAGCTAAAGTGGCCGCATTGTTCCCCGTGAAGCAATTGGTGCCCTCGAAGTATACACTAACTAAGGTCAGGCTGAATCCTTTGAGATGCCGCGTCATCGGCATCCATTTTGCAAAACTAAGCAACTGCGGTGGCCTGCGAAGCACAGCGGGGCTTGGCAGGCTCTCTGTAGAAGCAGCTCTGATGTCGCGATCTGATCGCGACGGCTACGCCTCCTCCAGACCCCTTCTTGAAAGTCTCGCTCTGGCGAGCGGAAGAAAAGCAGGCGCGGGGGCTCAGAGCGCCGAGCTCCCTCTCGACAGTCTCGATCCCCTCGTGCTTAACGTGTGCCCCCTGCAGCATGAAGGCGTCGCGTGAGTCATCACGAAGCGACCCTCTGACGACTATGCTGGCAGTCGTTCCCCACGTGCTGACGTTGCCGATGAAAATGGATCTGAGCGGGCGCTCGCACTCGACGATCCGCTCAGGCTTTGGTGACCGTCGTGGTGCGGCGGCTGCGGCCCTGGCCGTTGCCGCCGTCTGCTGGCGCGCCTGCCCTAGCAGCCTCTGCCTGGCAGGCTCCTTGGCCTCGGCTGCCTGCTGGTCCCTGGCCGCCCGCTCCGCCGCCGCCTTGGCCGTCGCCTCCGCCTCCGCGGCCGACAGTGCCGCTGGCTGCGGGGGCGCCGCTGGCGCGGCTGGCGCACCGGTGGGTGGCGCTCTCGGCGGCGCTGGGGACGGCGAAGAGCCTGGCGGCATCTCGGCGTTGGTGCTGCTGTCGGCCGTCCTCTTCTTGGCGGCCTGCAGCAGCTCCTCGCGGTCGGCCCCGCGGCCCTCAGCACGGCCCGCTCCAGGTGCAGCCTCAGGTTCGAGACGAGCTCCTGTGTCTTCCCCCTGAGCTCGTCCAACGTCCTGGCCCTGGCGGCCTGGATTTGCTCCACCGCCTCTGAGTCCAGCTCCTCGGGGTTGGCCTCCAGCGACCTGTCCAGGTCCTGCAGGGTCCCCTTCTTCCCGAGCTCGTCGTTCGACATGCTGAGGGCGTCGTGGAGCAGGGGCGGCTCGGGGGTCGGGGCTGCGTGGAGCTTGAAGCTCTCGACCTTGAGCTCTGCTTCTGCCGCCGCTGCAGCCCTCTCGCCGCGTGTCTCGTCCTCCTGGCATGCTCCCCTGTCAATTAGCCCTGGGGCAGCTACTATGTGCTGAGGCAGCTCGAGCTTCAGATCCAGATCAGTTCGGTCAGTACTCGGATGCAAAGGAGGACTCGATCCACAACGCTATAGAGCACACTCGCGGCATGGCACATCGCAGTTAAGCACAGCGCAGCACAGCAAAGCCCTCGGCACGGTACATCAAGATCGATACACTCAGCATTGCAGCCTGAGTCCCTCATGGGCCTCCTCACGTGCGCTGAAGGCCTTGTCGCAGGCCTCGTTTGCCTCCTCGAGGCGCCAGGCGGCGTCGGCGAGCAGCGATGCTGGGCTCGTCTGCGGCGTCTGAGGCTGCGCAGCCTGGGAGACCGAGGAGACTGCCGCTGCGAAACTCGCCGTGACCTCTGGCGGGACAGCAATGGCTTGGATCCGCGCTGCGACGTCCGTCAGCGACTTGACCAGCTCTTCGCCCTTGCCCGAGCCCTTGCCCTTCTTGTCCTTACCCTTCTTCGGGCACAGGGCTCCACAGCTGCAGCGCCACTCCAGGTCTGGGAGCTTGTGGTCATGCTCCCAGTGCCCACATCTCTTGCACGTTGAGTGCGGTGCCTGCGCCTGCCGGTGCTGGTGGGGTCCGCCGCGGCCTTGGCGCTGGCCGTAGCCATGTTTTCTGTGCGACTTGGTGCCTGACAGCGTGCTGCCGTGCTGGTCTCTCAGCCTCTGTGCGTCCGGTTGGCTCCTCAGCCGCTGGCGCGCTCTCGCCCGCGGTCTCCGCTCTCACACGTGCCGGGCTGGTGCGCGGGAGCGGCGGCGCGCCTCGGCGGCTCCGGGCCTCCCCGACGTGGCGTGGGAGCCCGAGCGCGCGGCGGGCGGGCAGAATGCCTGCGGGACCGCGCTGGGGTCGCGGTCTGTCGGGCTGGCCCGAAAGGAGCGCCTCGGACCACGACGCCTATGAGGTAGGAGGAGGAGGAGGAGGAGGAGGAGGAGGAGGAGGAGGAGGAGGAGGAGGAGGAGGAGGAGGAGGAGGAGGGGGATGAGGAGGAGCAATGGGCAATGAGCAATGCGCGGGGAGTTCAAGTGAGCTGCTCCACCTCATCCCAGAACCTGGTAAGAGCTCTGCGCAGCCCGACTTCATAGGGAGCGGGTTATCTATTGAAGTGGTGGGGTAACCCCGCTGGCGGGACCAGCGCCGTCCCCGGACGCCGGCGAACTCCGATGACGCCACGCAGGTGTATTGGGGGAACCACCGAGGGGACCGACTCATGGCTGGGTCCTCGGCCTTTCTATTGCCTTTCGACCTATGTGGGGCCTGCTCGGGGACCGCCACGAGAGGAATGAGGGGAAGGTTTGGATTAGCATACGTAATCACCCAAATTAGTGGTTCTGAAGGAATTAGGGATCCGGGTATTCCTCGGGCCACTAAATTGGCTAATTGCTTATTACCCGAGAAGGCCCCTTTGCTTATAATTAAAAGTTGATTCGTGCTATTATTTACCCCATCTCCACCTCGGCTCCTACTGCTTGGCCTCGGCTGGCTCGTTTCTTCTTTATTCGGTCGAAGAAGCGTGCGGCCTGGCGCTCGAGGGGGCCCCTGGGGGCCAGCCCCAGCAGCTGCCCCGACTGAGACATCTCGTGATTGAGGAACCACAGGAGGATTTCGAAAGCCTGCGCGCCCGCCTCGTCTCAGCTGAAGGCAAAGGTCAGGCGGCCCTTCTTCATGTTCTGCTGGCCCTGGCTGCTGCTTGCTGATCCCTCCGTTTCGGCGTCCTTAACTTCGTGAAATACTCGTTGAACTTCTTCTTTTCTGCCTCGGCGCACTCTGCGATGCCGTCCAAGAAGGCCGCCGTGTTCTTTACGAGGTAGGGCACGACCGAGGCCCGCAGCTGCACGTGTGGTGCCCCTCTTGCACGGAAGTCGAGCTTCTCGCCTGTTCGCTGCCCTTCTTTCATGCTTTTGGATGTTTTGTCGCACTTGACACCCGACTGGATCATGAGCTGGGTGATGCCGCTTCCCGTCTCGACGAGCTCCCACTACACCGTGCCCGCGAGGTTCGCGAAATTGCGAGACGAGGAGAGGCACAGCTTGGTGAGGAGGAGGAGGAGGAGGAGGAGGAGGAGGAGGAGGAGGAGGACGGGCGCCGTCACCATGTCCTCCCCGCCCTTCTTGCCTTTCTGGCCGCCTTTCGCGTGCTTCGATGGCTGTTCCCCCGAGCCATGGTCCCCAGGTGCCCCTCGCTTTGCGTCCGACATTGCCTGCGCCCAAGGCGCAGGCTCGAGCTTCCCCATCTTCCGTGGGGTGTCGCTGCGCTCGGCGCCGGCGAGGCAGGACTGGGCCAGACAAGTGGCTGCGTAGATGCTGGCGTAGATGCTGAGATACTTCATAATCACATAGGTGACATGACAGTGACGGTGAGGCGCGAGATGTCGCAATGTCCTGCCCCCCCCCCCGAATTGACAATGTCCCCGTTGCAAGCCAAGCAATAGATGCCGAGCAGCACACGCCTTGTCCCATAATGCTTTTCTTCAACAGATCCAGGTGTTGCATGGGGTGAGGGTATGACATAGTGACCGAAGGTCGTGGCGTGATCGAATATGTGCCATGCGGCCTTTTCGGCTGGAGAAGGTCTCCTCGCACCTCTCGAATTGGCAGCGAAAAAAGAGATTCACCAGCCTCAGGAAGATTCCCTGCGGTATTCTCTCTTCTACTCCACGAAATCAGGGGGCGCAACAGTCGATCCGAAGAAAAGTACCCGTATGGCAGTGAAATCACTATTCAAACAAACAGGGCGACTTTCGGTGCCCCGCCCCACATGCACCCAGGCAGATCAGCGATTTCGCTTAAAACATCCTCAGAGTCACGAAGAAGCCCTTGAGCCCAACGGAGGTCCTCCACCACCCTGAGAGCCCACGGGGAAGCCTTGGGAGTCAAGCGTCCGTGGATCATAGGTGTGGGCCCAGATTCGAAACATGCCTCCCCGAAGAGTGTCAGCAAAAGTTGTGCATGGCTGCATGGGTGCGCAGACCAGGATTTGTACCAGTTCAGACGACGAATACGAGTTCAACGTTTCGCATATACGCCAAGGTTTTCGCACTGCCTTAGTCGCCAGCGTCCGTGCTGCTCCCGTCGCAGTCCTCCAACTGGCGCGCCCTCGCATGCAGGCCCGAGCAAAGTGAGCGACCGTAGCATCTAGTCGTGCACGCTGCTGCGCGGTAATCAAAAAGTCCTCGAGACCACAGAGAGCCGAATTCTGCGCCAGAGATGAAACAAACAGCGCGAGTCATTTTCCACAGGGGAAACAAAGACCAGAAGCCGCCCAGGGAGTAGAAAGCTGAGCGTTCTGCCTGACGCCGTCGAGCCACCTCCTGACTAGAAGCCTGAGACACGGAAACGTGGGGGCCCGGATACCTCACTTCCTCCTTCAGGATGCCGGAGGTAAGAGACTGCCCAGGCCCACGAAGCCGCCTCCGACGCGCCATAGCCCTTTCCCCCTCCAGCCATACTGCTAGCTCCTGCTTCCCTCGATTTGTTGATGTTCACATTCCAGGGAGATGCGAGTCGATCGAATCATCAGCCTGGCGCAGCGTGGCGAGGAAGAGGCCCATGGGGGCCCCCTGGGTGACGAGGGCGTAGCGGGACAGATCGTCCGCGTATTTGCACAGTCTGATGGCGATTTCCTGGCCTTTCCACTAAGAGCGTAGAAGATTCAGAGAAGGATCCAGTTCGCGCAAGGACTCCATCCATTGTTGCACTGGTCATTGACATGCAGTCGAGAAGGCTGCCACCATGAACGGATCCCCAGTCGCACCTCCCACCTGTGTTTTGACCGCTGCGTGCCCTTCGTCATTAGGTAGTGCGACAATGGCGTCGCGATGGCGTTCTTTTCAGAGTAGCAGGTTCTCATCAGAAACACATGTAAACATGGTAGTGTCCATCAAAGTTCAGAAAATGCTGCCGAAGGCGCTGCTCATTTCCTTAAGACTGGCCCCGTAGCTCCACCCCGCCTGCCTCAGTCTCCATCCTGCCACCTGCGACGCCAAGATGTCCCCCCCGCGACGACGATGCCTCTGAAACCCATAATCTTCTGAGGGGGGCTCGTTGGGGAGGAGGCCGGGGAAACGCAACTTGCCCACGACGGGGGGGATGTGAACGACCCTCTTACCCTTGGTCCCAGGCAGGGCCGACTTGTTGAGAGCGCACCCGCGATTGATACTCCCGTGACGTGGCGCCAGATCTGCGATGCGTACTCTCAGCATTGCACCCGGCAGAACTCCGAAACACAACGAGCGGGTTCAGCAGGCGCTTGTCGAGCGCCAGTGCCAGCGCATTGCAGCCCCATGCTCGTTTTCGTGACGTGGCAGCTGCCGCCAGAGCTCCAGCGGGGCCGCGCCGTCTGGGGCGACTCGACGCTTTTCGAGGCTCCTCGGACATGTCTTCGACGACATCTTTGTATCGTGTGTAAGGCCAGTTCCTTGCATCGCGGGTTGTATCGAGCGATGTCGTAGGTCTGAGCGAGGTCGAGGTCGCCTCATCGATTTCGCCATTGGTCGATATCGATCGGAATCACTTTCATGCCCTCCTCCCCTCCTGGAGGCTGCCAAACGCCAAGCCATCCTTGTTTCGAAATCGGTGAGGTCCCGAACCGTCGTCCATCGCGCTTCTTAGACGAGAAGCGACATCGCGCAGCTCTCCTCGCCCAACCCATGGCCTCTGAAAGACCGCGTCGGGCCCGAGTTGCACGCGATGCCTGCGCGAAGAAGTCGCGCTCTGCTCGCTGATGCATTTGGCGGAGCAGTTGTAAGCGCCGCGAAAGAGTCTCGAGCTCGGCCTCCGCGGCCGCCGCGTCCTCAACGTGCTGGCGAGAGGCTCGGAGCTCCACTCGTTTCTGATGAGGTTCGCGGCGCAACTTGAACCAGTGAGAGCAGTCGTGGGGCATGGCCGTCTCTGCGCAGACAAACTCCGAGCCCACCTCGACCAGGCATTGTTCGAGGAGTTCGAGCCAGTGATCCGGAGCGTCCTGATCGTGCGCTCGAGCCTGGTCACGCTCCCTCTCCCTCTATGCCATCGGCCCACCCCCTCCACGAAGTCGGTGCGCTGCGTGCCCGTCTCGCCCGCGGCCAGGAGAGGGAGGGCACGCTCCACTTAGAACTCTGGGTGCGCTCGTGAGGCCCCTTGGGGCGTGGGCGTTCGAGGTCAGCTGGGGCACGATCGCGAGGGTGGCGTCCTTCCCGCGCTCGCAGCCGGGCGCCCGCGCGCCGTGATGTGTTGACGTCTGACGTGGCGCGAGCGCCAGCCTTCCGGCGCGAACGAACAATCGATCGGGCTCGACGGACCCTCTGGCCCTTCTCCGAGCAGAAAGCTGCCTCGTGCATCCCGATGGTGTTTGCTGCCGTCTGCTCAGGCATCGCCGATACCGCCTCCCCCGCCTTCCGCCTCCTCTCTCCCGTCCTGGTCGGTCCCGCCGTCTCGCTCTCGCGCTCCTCCCGCTTCCCCTCGATCTTGCGACGTCCCAATCCATCGTTCAAGTCAGCAACACATGGCAGGCACCTCACTGGTAACTGTCCCAGGCAATCTCGCCACCACTGCGGCAAAAAATAGCCTGGCGAAGAACCCGAGCATCTGCAGTTGTGAGTGCAGAAGTTGTGGGCATCGTCTTCCGTGGAGTTCCCTGTGGGACACGAAGCGCCGTACTGGGTGGGGGAGACGCATGCGAACTGCACAACCTGGGACCTTCGGTGGAGCTCCCTATGGGGCCACGAAGCGTTAAACTGGATGGGCGAGACGCATGCGAACTGCGCCACTGGGCCCCTTCGGTGGAGCTCCCTCTGGGGCCGCGAAGCGCTGTGCTGGGCGGGGGTGACGCGTGCGAGCTGCGCCTCTGGGACCTTCGGTGGAGCTCCCTCTGGGGCCGCGAAACGTTGTGCTGGGTGGGTGGGTGGGGTGGGGTGGGGTGGCGGGGGGGGGGCGCGTGCGAATTGCGCCGCTGGGACCTTCGGTGGAGCTCCCCCTTGGGCCGCGAAGCGCTGTATTGGGCGGGGGGGATGCATGCGAGCTGCGCCATTGGGACCTTCGGTTGAGCTCCTTATGGGGCCACGTAGCGTTGTAATGGGTGGGCGAGACGCAAGCGAACTGCGCCAGTGGGCCCCTCGGTGGAGCTCCCTCTGGGGCCACGGAACGCTTTGCTGGACGGGGGTGACGCATGCGAGCTGCGCCTCTGGGACCTTCGGTGGAGCCCCTTCCAGGGCCACGAAACGCTGCACTGGGTTACTGGGTGGGGGAGACGCATGCGGGCGGTGCCACTGGGGCCTTGGGTGGAGCTTCCTATGGGGCCACGAAGCGCTGTACTTGATGAGGGAAACGCAGGGAGCAGGGGGAGGAGGAAGGCGGAGTGAGGAAGGCGGGGCGCTGTCTCTTCAAACAAGTGACCCAGCACCACAGGATGGTTTCGAAAAGCCGTTGTACATGATTGTCCCTATATCTTCGGCCCATACGAATTAAATACAATCTTGACCGTACTGCTGCTTCGAGAGCCACTCTCCCATCCACCCGCCTCTGAAAAACTTGAGCCGACTCCCTACAAACATTTTGCGTACCCGCCAAGAGTGTGACATCCATGTTCTCGGTGCAGCTGTCAATCTCGTAGAGACTGTCTTCCGTGCCCCACATGGGGTTCCATCCGAGCACCCGCAGCTTCGACATGGTCGCCGGTCACCCCATCATCATCGAGAAACGGCCGCGCGGCCGAGGGTGCCTAGTAGCATCTACTTCGTGTGCCTCAGGCCCGACATCGAGGAAGCCTCGAGCCCAGGGGCTCGGAGGAGGAGGGGGCGGAGGAGGAGGAGCTGGACTGCGACGGTGACGGCGGGCGACGACGACGACCGGGTGAGGCCGAGCTGGGCGCCGCTGGTGCCGCGGGGGCGGCGGCCGCGGCAGGAGGGCCACCGTGTGGGTCGGGGGCAACGGCTGGGGAGGACTGCTCATTGGACTGCTCGTGTGGTGGAAGGCCTCTCGGGCCCGCGGCCGCCCCACCGCGAGCGCCACCACCCCGAAGGGTCTATGGGCCAACGCAGTCGGGGTGCAGCGGGCCAGCGCCCCCTGGAGGAGACGCCTGCTTGCGCGGCCCGGGGGGGAGGGGCAGCCCATCATATTCTTGGGGTGGGGGATGGCAAGCATCCACCGCCAATCGCCTATTCATCGCCAGTCGAGGCCTGGGGGCTCCCCCCGCTCAGGAACGAACGGTTGCGCTATCGGGGGCCCATCGCGGCTCCATCCGGGACGTATCGCCGATTCCACGTCAATATTTCCCCCCGAACCAGTACCCCGCTATCGTTTGCCCTCATGCTGGATCTCAAGGGACAAGGGCTCTGGCCTGGAATCCCAGACCCCGAGGCTTGAGGTTCGAGGTTTGGTCGCCCTGCTCGGGGCCTCTGCGGGCCTCCTCCTCGTCGCCGCGTCATCTCCTGAAATTCGGGCCAGAGCGCACCAGGCCCGTACCCCCTGGCCCGTACCCCCTCACGTCGTGACGCAACAGGTTGTAACATACTATTGGCCCCCCCCCCCGGGCCCCCCCCACGGCAGCCGGCAGCTCGGAAGTGGCCCCGGCATATTTTTCTTTTTATTTTCTTCTTTTTGAATTTTTTTTTTTTGTTTTTTTTTATGTTTATTTTTTTTTTGTTTTTTTTTTTTTTTTTGTTTTTAGTTTGTTTTTTTTTTTTTTATTTTTTTTTTTTTTTTTTTTTTTTTCTTTTTTTCTCTTCTTATTCTCTTATTTCCTTATTTTTTTTTTGTTTTTTTTTTTTTTTTGTTTTTTTTTCTTTTTCTTTTTTATTTTTTTTTTTTTCTTTTGTGTTTTTTTTTTTGGTTTTTTTTTTTTTTTGTAGTTTTTTTTCTTCTTCCGCCGCGCCGGGGCTCCTCCTCCTCCTTCCTTCTCTACTCCTCCTCCCTACCTTACTACTCTCCTTCGTGCATCGCGGCCTTTTAGAATTTGCATACAGCGTGGCCCCTGGTGCAACTCCGCTGAGCGTCGCCCTCTGCCCAGCCGCCGACGCAAAAGTGTGCGTGTGGAGGGGGGTCCAGCGTCGACCCAAGCAAGTAGCGCTGATCTCCGAGTGTGTATGTTTATGGATGCTCTCCGTGCCTAGAACGCCCCCAAACCCACCGCCAGAGTATGTGTATCCATATCCACCGTCTCGGGGTGGCGCCAGGGAGCTCGAGGACCTCTCGAAGAGTGGTGGGTGTGGACATGCCTCCGAGACGCTCCACCTACCGCCCCAATGGCAAGGGCACATGGCGCACCGCCAGCCCATTTCGGCATACCCTTCGCGCGGCTCGCGCCCCACAGGGAGTTCGTCATGCCATTGCGCGCTTGCCCTGCAGCCCCACTATCCGCATTGTCTTGCGGCGCGCAGTCTGTGAAGAGAGGGGCCACGCCTTGCGCTACACGCAGCTTCATCTGGTTGGGTCCATCGCGAGGCGAACTCTCGTAAGATAGGGTTCTTGTACCCCCCCATATCCCAAGTTACTCGGACGCCTCTGACTCGCGCCTCACACCTCCATCTTCCCCCACTTCTCCTCGCTCTCTCTGAGACTCATTCCCTCACACCCGGACTCGCTCACATCCCTCTCGTCCTCACTCAGACTCACCCAACTCACTCATACTAGTACGCATTCGCACTCAGACTCACTCATGGTCAGATTTAGCCGCACTCAGGCGCACTCGCACTCAGACTCACTCGTACTCGGATTCACTCAGACAGAACCGCACAGTCAGAGTCATTCACACTCAGATTCACTCACAACCAGCCTCACTCGCACTTGGAGACTCCTCTGCTTTCGTAGCAGATTGTGAGGATGTCTCAGGAGATTCGCTGGCTTCAGCACCCCAATGGGGGAGCCGCTAGCGGTGGTTCCACGGGCCCGTTCGTGCCCAGATTGTTGGCATGTATCAAACGGTTTGCTTGTTTGGTTGCCCAGTGTCCTCTGCGTTCGGAGCACATCGTGAGGATGTCTCAGCCGCCTTGCTGGCTTCAGCACCCCATGTGGGGACCGCCAAGGGTAGTTTCAGTCCCCGCCCAGATTTGTGCGGATGTCTCAGGCGATCCGCTGGCTTCCGCACCCCAAGGGGGGAGCTACCACGGGTGGTTCCACGGCCCCGCTCGCGCCCAGATGGTGTATGGTGGGGATGCCTAAGGCGGTTTGCATGCTTGGTTGCCCAGACCCTTGTTCTTTCAGATCATGTCGTGGGGAAGTCTCCGGCGATTTGCTGGTCTGGTGGCCCAGATTCTTCTGCCGTGAGAGCAGCTTGTGCACTTCCTGGACGCGGGCTTGGACGAGTATCTCTGGCCGGCCCAGTTCGTCTGCCGGGCCAAGAGGAGTACAGAGGACGCGATTTTCATAGCACGGCGGCGATTGAGCTCGCCTGCGCACAGAAAACACGGGGGCGGTGTCAATGTTTTGGTTCGTTGGGGGGGACAGCCTTTTTTTTTTTTTTGTTATTTTTTTTTTTATTTTTTTTATTTTTTTTTTTTTTTTTTTTTTATTTTTTTTCTTTTTATTTTTTTTTTTTTATTTCTTTTTTATTTTTTGTTTTTTTTTTTTTTTTTTTTTTATTTTTTATTTTTTTTTGTTTCGTTTTTTTTTTTTTTTTGCTTTTTTTTTTTGTTTTTTTTTATTTTTTTTTTGACTTTTATTTTTTTTTTTTTTTTTTAATTGTGTTTTTTTGTTTTTCGTTTTTTTTTGTTTTTTTTTTTTTTTTTTTTTTTTCTTTTTGTTTTCGTTTTTTTTTTTCTTTTTTTGTTTTTTTTTTAGTTTTTTTGTTTTTTTTTTTTTTTTATTTTTTTTTTTTTTTTTTTTTTTTTTTTTTTTTTTTGTTTTTTTTTTTTTTTTATTTTTTTTTTTTTTTTTTTTTTTGACAGCACCAGCGTACACGGCATGATATCGGCTCTGGGGCGTCTTGGCATGCTTGTGATGTTCCGCGAGCTATCGCGCAACATCATGCTTGGGCGGTACTTCTTCGTCGACGACATGGACCGCCAGTCCGTCGCTCGCCGCCAGAATTTTGAGATCTCCCAGGGATGCATCCTCAGCCCACTCCTGTTCATTGTTGTCATGAGTGTGCTAATGGAGGACGCAGTGGGGCTCTTGGGACCTTCCGCCGCAGAGGCGCATCACAACCAAAACCTCGCGGACATCGCTTTTGCCGACGACACGGTGCTCATCGGTTTCAACGCGGCGCACGTGGAGGAATTCGCCTCGGCTGTGTCGCAGACTGGAGAGGCGTGCGGCTTCGAGCTTCGCTTGCAGAAGCTACAGTTGCTGCAGTGCCGTACAAACCGACCTCTTCACATGTCGGGACAGGCGCTGGATACCGAGGATGCGCATTTATTTGGCCACCAGTGTGGCGCCAGACGGCAGAATCTCGGGGGAACTCACAAGACGCATCGGGCTTGCTCGCGCGGCCTTCCGTGCAGTCTGGCAAGTCTGGAAACATTCGTCATTATCCCTGCAGTGGCGGTTGCGTGTCTTCCATGCGCTCGTCGAATACAAGCTGCTATACAGCTTGGCCGCAGGGTGCTTCGCGAAGGCAGATCTGCGCCGACTCGATGGCTTCCAGGCAAGATGTCTGAGGGCCACCCTGCAGATCTCCAGTGCGTTGATTTCTCGGATTTCCAACGCCTCGGTGCTCCAGTCGGCCGGGGCAGAACCTGCCACGGCGCATCTGCGGCGAAGACAGCTGTGCCTACTCGGGAAGGTCATCAGGCAGCCGGAGGGGTCTGCTATGGAAGACGTGTCATTCTGCCCGGGCAGATCTCTCCGTCCAGCAACGGACGGTTACATTCGGTTGCGCGGGGGGCCGCGGGCCGAGTGGATCTGGACCGTTTTGCCAGCCAGTTTGCGCGTCGCGGGCGACTTCCAGCTATTGACAGACGCAGCCGTCGACGAGCAGCACGTGCACAAGATTTTCAAGGAGTCTAGAAGCTACCCCTCCGTCCTTCTCCCCCCCAGAATGTGGCCCGCCGCAGTGGTGTAGAAGTCCCGCTCGCGTTTCCTCCGTCGCCCCCCTGTCGCTCGTCCCTCTTCCTGCCTCCCTTCTGGCCTCGCCTCTCGTCCTCGCTCGTCGTGCACCCTTCCCCTCCTCCCCTCGTGCGTCCTTTTCCCTTGTTTGGAAAACCGCAGATCTACGCGTGCGCATCCACAACTGCGTTGTGCAGCTTGCAGAGCGGATGCCGTGAAAGACGGGGTCCTGGCCCATGCCCCGTCTACGTGCCCATTGGCTGCGGCCTGACCTGCCTTGGCCTAGCCAGACCTGAGGGGCAGATTGTGGGATGCCTCATTATGTTTGTCATTTCGGTGGCCCAGGCCCTTCTACTACCGAAGCAGATTGTGAGGATGTCTCAGGCTAGGCGCTTTTTTTGGCACCCCAGAGGGGGTAGCAGTCAGCGCCTATTGGCGCCCAAAGTGTTGGGGTGTTTTTGGCTGTGTGCCTGTTTTGGCCTGTTCATTTCGCGTCGAGCGCGACGGGCTCCCCCCCCCGCGCTTCCTCCTCTTCGACGGCGGCGATCTCTGTCAGGGCAGCATGCGAGGATGTCTCCGGCGACTTGATGGTTTTCAACATCCCAATGGGGAGGGCCAGGGGGCAGATTGTGAGGTTGTTTCGAGCGCGGCGCTAGCTTCCGCATCCCGGCGACAAGTCGCCAGGGAACACGTTCAGGGGATGTCTCAGGCGAAACGCTGGTTTCGGCTGTCTAAAAAGGGGAACCGCCAAGGGGTGGGGCACTCGCCCGTCCGCTGCCAGGTTTGGGGGATCTCTTGCGCGAGGCGCTCGTGTTGCACCTCTGGCTCCAGTCCATTCAGGGCCCCATGATCACCTCGATGAAAGGGACGAGAGCAGCCGCCACACATATGCAGGGGGACGGAGGAGGAATTGCGAAACGCATGAGAAGGGACAAAAACAACGGATGGGGCTACGGCGAAAACGAAGAGGACGGAGGAGGGGGCCGTCAAAAAGGATGGCACTTGCGAGGGAGGGAAGGGACGACGGAGAAGGAGGGATGACGAGGAGGAGGGATGACGAGGAGTAGGGAGAGGAGGAGGATGATGAGGATGAGGAGGAGGAGGAGGAGGAGGAGGAGGAGGAGGAGGAGGAGGAGGAGGAGGAAGAGGGAGGAGGAAAACGCAGAATGAGGGAAAACGGGCGGGCACCAGGGAGGGTGAGAGAGGATCATAGAGGATGGGCAAGGAATCGTGTGGACCAGGAGGAGGAGGGTAACGGGAGCAAGGGGGAACAACAGGGAGGGGTATGACGAGGAGGGAAAAGGAGAGGGGACGGACTTGCTCACCTCCTATTTGTGAGTTGTCGTCGTCGTCAGCCGACGTCGTGTCGTCGATGTCGTCGTCGTACCCGTCGTCCACTTGGACTCGCTCTTACACCTAGACACCTACAACGGAACGGGTATGGGGATTTCCGCGTCGCGTAGTGTATGTTTCGTGACGAGTGGGGATATGGGTGTCTCGTGGTTCTTTCGGGGCACGCGAGCCCCCCGTCGACCCTGAAACTCCCCTCTCCCTCTCCTCCTGCCTTCTTGTCGTTTTCCTCCTCGCCCTCCTCCCTCCTCCACCCGTTTGCCTAACGGCTTCACGGTTGGAGGGCGGGTGGTTTTCAAAGTGTGGTTCTCGCCTTAGCGCCGCGCGCACCCGTTTCAAAACATCGCATCTCTTTCAAGGACGGAGGGCAGGTGGTGTTTCAGTAGTGGCTCTCGTTTTAGCGCCGCGCGCGTTCGTCTTATCTCCGCAACGGCTCCCAAACATGGAGGTTGGCTCCTTGTCAATATGCGCTTTTCGCTCCAACGCCGCGCCAGTTTTGCTGCGACTGTTAACGGCAGCTTCCAGGGCGGAGGGCGGCTTCTCTTCTCAAAGTTTGGCCCTCGCTTTTCTTTGCCGCCCTGGTACAGCCAAGCCGCTGGACTAAGGAACCGCTCGGGTTCGGAAGGGGCTCGAGGTTCCTCAGGCCCTTCCATGGCTGTTCCTCAAGCCCTCCTCGTGTACGCAGGCACTTTTTGGGGCCAGAAAGGGGCCTCGTTCCGTCTTTAGCGTTCCCTATTTCAGCGGCACGGCCGTACTGTAATTTCAAGAATGGTGTTCTGGTACGACTTCAGAGTCAGGACGCAACCCGCGATATTGGTTCGCGGCGCTGAGTTCCCAGGAGCGGCGCTCTTGCACGGTTTAGCAGCGGCGTGTTCGGTCCAGGCGATCAACAGATGCTGTTGTTATGATGTTTTCCCAAGTTGTTTCCGGTGACGTTCCACAGGTATTGTCGCCGTTCATGTGATCCTCGTGTTCTGTATCAGGACTGGCCCCATGTATCCCGTGTTCGCAACCTGTCTGAATCACTCCAGACATATACATTTTTTGTCTGACTTCGGACCAGAGGATCTGTGAACTTGCCCGGTGGACGCCGCTGTGACCTGACCACAGCACCACACCAGAGGATAGATGATGTTTTCAATAAAACAGGACGGCCCCGGGCCGATCGGGCGTTGCGCTGCCAGCAGGAGCAGGCCACGAGAGCCTCCCCGTGCACATGGGCGACGGCGGCGCCACCCCGACCGCGTCTGCTCCGCCGGCGGAGGCCACTTGGCCCCCGCCTGCCTCTCTCCGGCTCCTTGGGGGTTCCTCGATCGAGGAGGAGGCAGGGAGGAAGGAGGAGGAGAAGGCAGGGAGGGGGAGAAGAGAGGAGAAGGGAGGATGGATAAGGGAGAAGGAAAGTGGGAGAAGAGGGGTGAGGGACGAGGGGGAGGAGGAGGAGGAGGAGGAGGAGGGGAGGTGGAAGGAGGAGGAGGAGGAGGAGGAGGAGGAGGAGGAGGTGGAGGAGGTGGAGGAGGAGGAGGAGGAGGGAAGGGATGAGGAGGATGAGGAGGACAGGAAGGGAGGGGGATCAAAGAAGGGAAGAGTGAAGGAGGAAAGAGGGATGAGGGAAGGAGGGACGGATAGGAGGAGGAGAGGAGAGGAGGAGGAGGAGGAGGAGGAGGAGGAGGAGGAGGCAGGGAGGGCGGTGAGGTGGAGGAGGAGGAGGACGAAGAGGAGGAGGAGCAGCAGGAGGAGGAGGAGGAGGAGGAGCATGAGGAGAAGGGAATGGGGAGGAGGGGAGAGGGAGGAGGAGAAGCGAGGAACCTGGAGGAGGGAGGGAGGGAGGTGGGGAAGGGGGGGGGATGAATGGGGGAAAGGGGGGGGGACAAGCTAGGCGCGGTCGCGCCATATCTAACTTCCCATCCCTCCCTCTCATGCCTCGCATTGGGCTCAAGGGGCATACGTAAACACATTGCGTCTCACTTCATACTCCTATTGAATTTGCCCTCTGCCCCTACACTTCGATCTCATACTGATGTCTGCAGGCGTTGGAAGCGACGCGCGCGTGCCTGGTATCCCAGGCAGGCACTTGTTCAAGGACGCTTCTTAAACAAGTTGCTTCGCCTCCTGCTAAGCACCACCGGATCCACAACCCACTAAATGAGATGGACGGCTTGGACGACGACCGCACTTCAGGTGGACCGTCACGAGCAGCACCAACAAGCCAACTTCAAGTTCCCCCGGCTCAGCCTTATCGGAGGAAGCGCAGCTGTACCAGGACAGCAGCTTACCTTGGATGCCATCGGACCGCCTCCGTCCCGTCAAGAGTGACATCGCCCTTCATCAAGCAGCACAGAGCATCACGCCAGGATTTGGAGAACGCGACAATGCCTTTGAAAACACATCTGGAGGAACTTCAAGATGAAGTCGAACACGTGAACGTCCAGATTTCGAGTGTGGAGAAGAACTACGTGAACGAGAAGTTCGATAAGACAAGAACGAAGTCGACCTCTTTGGGAGCACTACTCCGCGCTCGCTCTATGGTATCTCCCAGACAGGATGCCAAGGCTCAGCAAGGACCACCGTGAACGACAAGAGAAGCATTACTGCTGTAGTGTTTTTTTTTGGATGGGTTTGTATCCTTTGAAAATGAAAGCTTCCGCATGGTTGGACTCCGAACTTAAACGGTTGGGTACCATCAGGACAACCAGCTGGTCAACCATCGGGGCAACCATCGGGGCGACCATCGGGGTAACTCTCGGGACCACCATCGGGGCAACCATCGGGACAACCATCAGGGCAACTATCCGGGCAACCATCGGGCCAAATATCGGGACAACCAATGGGGCAACCGTCGGGGTTGTCATCGGGGCAACAATCAGGGCAACCATCGGGACAACCATCGCGGCAACCGTCGGGACAACCGTAGGCGCAACCATTGGGGCAACCATCGGGACAACCATCGGGGTGGCCGTCGGGACCACTGTCGGGGCAACCATCGGGACAACCATCGGGATCACCATCGGGGCAATCATCGTGGCAACCATCGGGGCAACCAGTGGGGCGACCATCGGGACAACCGTCGGGGCCACCATCGGGGCAGCCATCGGGACAGATATTGGGACAACCATCGTGACATCCATCGGGGCGACCGCCGGGACAATCACTGTGGCAACCATGGGAGCAACCGTCGGGACAAACATCGGGACAACCATCATGACAACCGTCGGGGCAACCATCGGGACAACCATCGGGGCAACCATCGGGGCAACCGTAGGGGCAACCATCGGGACAAACATCGGGACGACCATCGGGGCAACCATCGGGGCAACCATCGGGGCAACCATCGGGACAACCATTGGGACAACCATCGGGCCAGCAATCGGGGCAGAAACCGGGGCAACCATCGGGGCAGTCATCGGGGCAATCATAGGGACAACCAGTGGGACAACCATCGGGACAAACATCAGGACAACCATCGGGACAACCATCGGGACAACCATCGGGACAACCATTGGGACAACCATCAGGACAACAATCGGGGCAACCATCGGAATTACCATCGGGGCAACCATCGGGGCAATAGTCGGAACAACCATCGGGGCAATTATCGGGATAACCATCGGGATCACCATCGGGGCAACCATCGGGGCAACCATCGGGGCAACCATCGGGGCAACCATCGGGTCTACCACGGGACAACCATCGGGACAACTTCGGGTCAACCACGGGACAACCGTGGGACAACCTCGGGGCAACCGCGGGACAAGAGCGGGATACGCGCCCGCCTGGTGGGGGGCGGCCTTTTTGGCGATCAACCTATCCTCCTCCGTTCTCGTGGTTGTTTCAAGTTTGTACGGCAAGTGTGCGTGGCGCTAAGGCGAGAGCTCCGTGTCTGACCATCTTTCCACCCTGCCAGCTCTCGCGAGCTGTCGTGGCGAATGTGCGCACCGTTCGGGTGAGAATTCCACCCGGATAACCATCCCTCTCCTTGTAGCTGCTGCGAGCTTATGAAAGGAGTGTGCGTGGTTCGAAGGCGATGGCCAGTTCGCCAACCGGTGCTTGTACTTAGGGTTTCTTGAATACGTGTTATTCTGGGGCCACTTTTGCGGGCGCCCGCTGGCGCCTCTTGGGCACACCGCGCGCGGGGGGCACGCCGAGGTTTCGCTTGCTGCCCGCCCTTGGGCGCCTTGTGGGCGTCCCGCGCTGGGGGTGCGCGCCAAGGTTTCGCTTGGCGCCAGCTCGTGGGCGCCTCGCGGGCGCCCCGCGCTGGGGGGGGCATGAACGGGCTTTGCTTGGTGCCCGCCCGTGGGCGCGCCCCGCGCTGGGAGGGTAGCGCGAGGCTCCGCCTGGTGCCTGCCCGCGGGTGCGTCGTGGGCACCCCGCGATGGGGGGGCACGCCGACGTTTTGCGCGGCGCCCGCCTGTGGGCGCGCCCCGCCAGGGGGGGGGGCGCAGAGGCTTCGCTCGTGCTCGCCCGCGGGCGCCTCGCGCTCGGAGGGCGTGCTTAGGTTTCGCCTCTTGCCGGCCCGCGGGTGCCCGCGGGCGCCCCCATAGTTTTGCGCGACGCAGATTCGTTTATCCAAACAGGAATCTACCCTACCAGCCGCCCGGGCCTGGGCGTGAACCTTTCCGTTTCTGCGCGGCGGTGCACGCATGGTTTTTCCGCGTCGCTCATTTTCCAGGTGGCGCCGTGCCATCCCAGCCCACTTGGTATCGCCCCACGTTCATCTCTGCCAAAGCGTGTACTGCGCGCACCTTCGGTTATTTCAGCATGTCATATCCCAAGAATCCCGTGCGTCACGTACCGCGAAGACCACGCGCGCGCGCACATGTCGAACTCGTACCATACACCGCACTTCGCATGCACTTTGACATCACATGCGTTACAACTGAGGAGTTTGAATTAATGAAAGCAAACACATGTTTTGTTTGCTCGCGCGCACTCGCTGCGTACGTTGCGTATCCACTTTGAGTTCAGCAATCTCGTCCAGGACCCACGTTGCCATGGCCACGCTGTGCATCCGCGTTGAAGTAGCATGAGGCCACTGCGCGGACCCGTACCACATAGCTCTATGCGGGCCGACCCGTGCGCGCCGCCACGCGCGCGCGTCGAAATGCATACACGTTTTACGCCTATCAAGATCAAGTTCTTCAAGCACGTGTGTAAACACAGCAGTGTTCCAACGTCGCGTCTGCCATATTAATTGAGTTGCCGCGCGCGCTTCCTCATCGCTGTCATCAGCGTCGTCACGTCACCGCCGCCAATCCATCGTCAGACGCTTCCACCGCCGCGGCCATCAGCGCAACCACGTTCGCCTCCAACACACGGGCATCATTATCGTCGTCGTCGCCACGATCGGCGCCACCATCGGCGCCGTCATGGGCCTTGCCGTCGCCACTGTCATTATCGCCATCATCATCGCTGTTGCAATGATCCTTGGCACCGTTGTCGGCGTCATTACGATGCCGCGCCCGCCCGAGTCACCGACCCGATCTGACGCGCCCGTGCGCCAGCGCGGCCTTTGAGACGCGCTGGGGTTTCCCATTGGTAAACGCCATCGTAGCCGCATCCGCTGTGCCAAACCAGTTGGTCGATCTGTGCGGGAACGTGCGCGCGACAGTGCGGCCGTGGGGATACGCGAAAGATTTTTTATACGGAAGCCGCAATCGCCACTTCGGTTCATGCCAAACAAGTTGCGGGTGGGACAGTGGGGTGTTTGCACAAGCGTTGGGATCATCAGTGCGTTCGTAACAATCGCTTGCCCCACATAGATGACACACTACAGCGTGCACCATATAGTTTGCTCCGCATGGCCCACATCACGCAGCTTACATCACATATCTTATGCCCGGGGGATCGCATAATGTTTATGGCACATTATAGCTTACACCGCGTTGCCTGAACCACATAGCTTGCGCAACGTGCCTTAATCAACTTAGCTTGCACCACGCAACTTGCATGCCATAGTTTGCGCCAGCGCGTGCCGCGGACACTGCACCGTGCAGCTTGCACACAGCTTGCGCCACAACGCTTGCACCACGCCGCGGCGCCCCAACGTTTACACATCCACCGTGCAATGTGCTACTGCCTGGGGCCCCGCGCTAGGTAACATGTAAGACCGCCTGTCCATTCAAATCGTTTTCGTGCGCGTTTAACACGAGTCTGCAGCTCGCGTATTTGCTCCAAGGCGAGTGCGCGCGGTTCAGAATCGGAGTTTCCATTCTTCCAGCGATCCCATCAAGTGTTTAAGACGTGTGTTCGCGGTGATACGGCGATAGTCCCATTCCGAAGGCGGCCCCGTCGTGTGTGCATGGCGAGTGTGCGATGTGCTAAGTCGAAAACCTCATCTCCCCTCCATCTTGCCGACTGTTGCAGGTGTTCTTGCAAGTCTGCGCCGAGCGAACGCGAGGGCCTTATTTTGAAAACTACCTTCCAACCCACCCGTGTGACATTCGCAATCCCCCAGGTTCAGGATCACACGTTGTGAGGAAAGTCTCAGGCATAACGCCCAGCCTTCCGCACCGAGATGCCCGGGGGTGCGACGCGGAGGCGTTACCGCTACGGAACAAAGGTGGATGAGGAGGAGGGGGATCCTTCCGCCTCCGTCCTCGCTCCTCTTCCCTCCTCGTTCCTCTTCCTCCTCCTCCTCCTCCTCCTCCTCCTCCTCCTCCGGCGACGACGACGGCGACGACGACGACAGACCATGGGCCCCGCGGACTTCGTGGTGCCCCTGCCGCTCGCGGACCAGGCCCTGTGGGGGCTGGCCCCGCTGCTGACGGGCGGCGGTGCGGAGGACGATGCCGACGAGGACCAGCTGCTGCTGCTGTTGCTCCCTCCTGATCCGCCTTCTCCCCCTTCTCCCGCTCCCCGTCCTCCCCCTGGCATCCTCCCCCCTCCTCCGCCTCCTCGTCCCCTCGCCTCCTCATCTCTCCGCCCCCAGCTCCTCCCCACCTCCCTCCTCTCTCTCCTCCTCTTGCGTTCTCCCTCATTCCCCTCTTCCTCCCCATCCTCCTCCTCTTCCTCGTCCTCAGCAATTCCTCGCTGAGCAGGGGGAGGGAGGGGATCCAGGCTGCGATGGCAAACTTAAGAATGGCACGGCCGCCACAAGCAATCAAACACAGCGGGGCCCAACGCCGTCAGTTACAGCGACGCGGCTACACCGGGGGTTGGGGATGGGACCGATCCAGTGTGTGACGCCATGGCACGGGCCACACAGTGAAAGCGGACCGCCATCCATATTGGAAGATTTCCAGGCGAACATGTGCCTCGTTGAAGCGAGATCAGCAGGTTGAAGACGAACCGCTCTGTATCCGTGTACAGTGGAACCCATGCCAAGAAACACCCTGCTTGCCTCCAGGGTTCCCTGGGTTTCTTGGATGTCGATGGTTTTGCTATGGAACGCGTGACGTTCCCACACCAAACCTCAATTGACGTCCTGGGGTCTCAGGGTCGGTTTTCTTGCGGAAGGTTTCGTGTGGCCGAGCCCCTATTGTAACCGATGGAGGGTTTAGCGAAGATGTTGTAGGGCGCTGGGGAAATCCACATGTTGTATACGGGCCGCCCACCTTCTCATTGTTTCCTGCAGCCACTGTAAGGGGGTGTCTGAGTTCCACGTTCAAGTCTGGGAGCAGACAGTGTACGCAAGTCGCAGGCCAGCCGCCTCCATCGCTCTGCCGACACACCTGGTGGCGAGGCGAAGAGGAGTTCCCGTACAGGTAAGAGGGATGAGGATGAGTTGGTCAGCGTTCTTCGGTGGCCCCTGGAGATAGTCGGATGTCTGGGCTTGTTGCACATTCAATCGACGGACAACGGACTTTTTTGACCCCAATACCGTCTTCCTCCTCCTCCTCCTCCTCAAATTCATCCTATTCTCCTTCGTCTCCTCCTGCTCCACCTCTTCTTTTCATGCTCGGTGCTAGAATAAGCTAGAGTCAATGGCTTCCCGATGCGGCTGGCGTGCATGTCGATTCAGACTTATCTCCAACCTGGTTATGTTAAGGCCTTTTACTTCCTCTCAGTCCCTGGGTGGTCCTTTCATGGGTTTCTGGCAGGGTGTTCCATGGCAACTGCTCTGCTCAAGGTTCTTTTGAGGCGCATTTTGGAACAGGCGCAGGAGCTTTTCCTGTCTGTGACCCCGCGAGCTGACATTGACGACGTCAGCTTCCATTGGGCTTGGTCTCGGCGACGGTGGGAGGACGGGGAGGACAAATCTAACCAACTATCCACTGCAGTGCTTACTTTTTTGCCAGGATGTTCGGCCGCTAGGTCTGATCGTCCAAGCCAGTAAGAGCGGCCTTGTGGCTACCACCACCAGCCGTGTGGGATCGGTTCAGTAGGATGTCGGGAACTCTTGGTGTTTACGCCAAGCGTTCGATGAGAAACCTTGGGCACGAGATGCACGCTTCCAGAGTGCATCGCGTCCAGGAGAAAGCAAGACTCGGAGCCTCATGACTAGGCAGCGCAAGGTTTAGGGTTGAAAACATTCTCCGTCGGAGGCTGTCAAGGTCTTGTGGAGAACTGGGCTCCTCCCTGCGGCAGGCCACGGGTCTGGAGTCTCGGGCGTCACCGACTCGTCGATTCGAGCGTGGCGAACCCTTGCTGGTGGAATGTGCGGGGCTAAGCCTCAGTCGTGCCGCACGTTGTACTTAGCCACTCGGAAGGGCGACATATTTGAGCCTGTTTTCGACGCCACCACGCCCATATTGCAAAGGTTTGCGCCATTTGTCTGCCATGGCAGGGTGACGCCAAGCCGGCTTGTTAAGGCTTTGGAAGCCATCGCGTGTACGATTAAGCACCGCGCGTCTTGGACGGGCGATCGTGGTCCCATCGCCGGGTGGTCCATGCTGTCCCCAGCTGTGATTGTGGCTGGCCGCGAGGTTCAGGTTGACTTGCTTAGGGGGTGCCCGAGCGACGTTCAGCTTCTGCTGGAGGAGGGCATTCGTAGGTGGCTCTTAGAATTTCAGACCACAGTCAGTTGGTGAGACCTGCTGGATGAGGACTATGCGGGGCGTTGTTCTGGCCGTCCGAGATGCGGGCAGAAGAAGGACCCTCCAGGGCCTTCTGGGCCGAAGTGTTCTAGACATCCGTCAGGTTCCTCTCTATCCAGCTCCGTAGCTCGCTGCTGTGTTTTGTGTGCAAGAAAGACCTAGGCACCGAGGCTCACCACTGGTTTGGCTGCGAAGATCTGGTTCCCAATGGTGTGGGCGGGCCGCCAGGCGATGCGTTGGAGCACAGGTTACCTTCGCTACGGGCTTCCGCCCATGCCGCTTTTTCCAATATCTGCTAAGGGCTACTCTCCTGTCGAGGGTAGGGTGGGCGGGCGGGGAGTCGGGGGCGGACGGTTCTGTGGCCGTGGTCGAGCTGGACTCCTCGGGCAGCCCTGTGCGCGCACTCTACGGGGCTTTGCCTGGCCAGGTTTGCGCGATTCCCGGGCCAGAGCGCCTACGCGGCAGTCAAGGTGTTGGAGGTTGCTGCTCGGCCCGCCCACATCGTATCCGACCATCTCAATACCGTGAGAGATGGACAAGCGTGGCTTGCCACCGCGGGATGGCCTCGATCGAAGCACGCGTCAGTGTGGCAGCGAAAAATCGCGCCTTGTACGAGAGTCAGACCCGCCAGTTTTCGAGTGGTCCCCAGCGCATCGCCAGTTGCAGGACCTGCTCGGCAGGGGCTTGTGCGATATCAATGGGTTTCTAGGCGACGCGTGGACTGACTACTTCGCCGAGGCAAGGGAGTTCACGGCCACTCGGATACCCACGCTGCCGGTCTCAAGGTTGCGAAAAAAAAGGATTCGGAGGTTTTTGCTTGGAAGGTGCAGTCTGCAGTGGGGCGCTTCGAAAATCATGCCGCCCATCGAGATTACAGCTCACGGGTTTTTATTTTGGTGAAAGGCTGTCTGAGCACAGGCGCAGACGCTGCAATCGATTTGCCAGGATCGCTGGTGCCTTCAGAGAGTTGGTTGGGGGCCAGCGGCTGTGTGAGGAGTGGTATCCAGCAGAGGTTGACAGATAGGTTTTTTTTTCTAGATAATCCCCCAGGTGTCGCAGGCCTAGAGGTTGACACCAACACCAAAATCGGCGGTGTGCTTCCACCGAGGGAAGATGACCCCGATCTCGGTGATGGTTGTAGTATTCGGGCTTTCCAGGTGGCCGAAAGATTACCACCAACACAAACATCCAGGACCATCTTCCTCCCGTGGGGGGCCCCCCTGGTGTTGGTGTTGGTGCCCATTTCCAGAGGTGGTCCCCCCATCGAGGCGTTTCGGGTCGAGTTGCAGGCGGCCGGTCTCGGAGGCGCCACCCGCTGTCGGTGAGGCCGCCCGTGGGGGGGGGTTCGGGGGAGGTGGGGCGGAAGGTCGGGATCTGGAGGTAGACCTGCGGCGGGGGGGGGGGGGGAAACGAGAAGGAGAAGGCCTTCTAAGAAGGCGGCGGGACTTCTCAGAAGCCCTCGCGCCTTCTAAGAAGTTTGTTGCTTGTCTTCGGGGGAGGCTCAGACAGCTTTTCAGAAGGCCGGGGGACTTCCGAACCTTCTGAGAAGGCCTTCTCCTTATCACTCCCCCCCTCGCTCGCCGCCGAGTAGAGGCCCACGGGCTTCGACCACGAGGTCGAAAGATTGGGGCCCGTGGTCACCTCCGTCTTGCAGGTGGCTTATTGCGTCGCAGGCGGCCGCGGTCACAAGGTCGACAAGGGTTGTAAGGGGCCTTTCTCGGCTCACCCAGCGCGCGCGGGAAGGAGGAAGCGCAGCTTTCCAGTGCGAGGCGTGCGTTCCATCCGCGCACAGGCCGCCCACTTGAGCATTTTGTGAGCGCGAGCCGCACAGCCTCCGCAGGCAGTCTTGCTGCTGCAGGGGGCGTCGTGGTGCGCACGAGCTGTGCCTTGCTGTCTCGTTCTTCCTGCAACTGTGCGGTTTCTGTCTCTTTCGCGCTGAGATGCGCTCGGTCGCCAGATGCTCCTTCATCGCTCGGGATCTCTTCTGTTCATGCCCCTCCTCTTTTCTTTCCTCTTCGCCCCCCTTCCTTGGCGCTCGCAACGGGGACCTGCCCCGAAAATCCCCCAGGCAACGCGCACTCCACGTCCCCCTTCTCCACAATTACGCACTATGAATACTATTCTCCTCTCTCCCCTGATGACGTCCGGAAGATGTCCGCCCCCCTTGCAGCGCCGGCGTTATTATTTCCACTGCCATGCCGCGGCACGGTTTTCGGTCCGTCCCAATCGGGACCAACATCTAGAACATGCCCCCGAAAAAAACATCGGAAGTGATTCCACATTCGGTGTCGATTCGCTGATTTCTTGGGCTGCAGAAGCCCCCCACCCGCTTTGGGGCGTCGCCACGCCATGTGTATCACGCTTTGCGTTGATCTTCACCACCATGCGATGCCATGTGATGCTATGCCATGCTACGACATCCGACAGTGCGAATAGAGGGGATATCTACGCCATAGTAAGGGATGGGAAGGAAGGGTAGGACGTCAGATATGACGCGAGCGCACCTAGCTTGCCCTTTCCCCCATCTCCCTTGTCCTCCTCCTCCTCCCCTCCTCCCCCTCCCTCGCCCTCCCCCCGCTCCCGCGAGCGCGACGACAGACGACGCCGACGACGCCGACGACGCCGACGCCGACGCCGACGCCGACGCCGACGCCGACGCCGACGACGAACAACGGCGACGACGACGACGCCCATAACGCCTTCACGATGCCGTTCGACGGCGGCGACCGCCCAGAGGACGACGCCGACGAGGGCGACGAGGAACCCGCCGCGACGCTGGTGGGGGGGCGGCGCGGCTCCGCCGCGCTGGCGCTGGAGGAGGCACGGTGCCGGGTGCCGCTGTCAATGCTAGAGGCGCCGGGCGCTGGCGCTGTGGCGGAGGAGCGCCGCCGCCCCCGAGGTTCAGCATCGTGTGATCTACGTCTGGGCCTCCCAGGTGGCGTCGTGCCTCATCGCCGATGCATCGGCGATGCGGCTCGATGCGGAGCCAGATCTTCTCCGCGCCGGCGGCGCTGCTGTGTCCCCCCACGTCGCCGACGCATCCTCGATGCATCAGCGACGCATCGGCGGTGCGGCACCCGTGCTTGGCGCCGCTGGAAGACGGCGTGCGACGTGGCGCCGGCCCGGCCTGCTTCTGACACGCTGTCCCCCCCCGGGGGGAGCGTGTGCACCGAAGGAGCCCATGGCAGGGGGACGGCGTGCAGAGCAGGCAGGGGGCCAAATGCGGCCCCCCAAGAAGGGCCCCCCCAAGAAGGGGCCCTCTCGGGAGGATCGCCCCAAGGGGAGAGCGTTTTTTGTTTGGAGTCGATGCTGGATTCGATCTGTCGAACGCCAGCCGTATCCCCATCCCCACAGGGCCATGACATCTCAGCCCCACCATCACACCCCCTCAGTTGGGGGCATTCCTTTCCGAACCCGAAGGGGACAGCCTATTTCCCCATCTGGAGGGGTCAATCGGCGTGGGACCAAGACAATACCAGTGGGAATGGGACAATGCTCAGAAAGGTCAGGGGAGGGATGAGGGAGGAGCGGGGAAGTGGAGGCGGGAATCAGAGTAGCTGCAAATGCCGCCGCTCGTCTTGGAAAGCCCTCGCCCCCACGGCTGGAATCTCATCGGAATTCTGGCAAGATCGCACCCTGGGAGAGGTCCATGGAGCAGAGGTATCGGCCCCTGTTGCCCCCCCCCAGGAAACGTAGGAGGATGACGAGGAGGAGGAGGAGGAGGAGGAGGAGGAGGAGGAGGAGGAGGAGGAGGAGGAGGGGGAGGAAGAGAAAGATGAGGAGGACGATGATGATGAGGAGGAAGAGAATATGAGGAGGGGTCGAGGAAGGGGTCGAGGATGGAGAAGCTGAGGTGGAGTTGAGTAGGAGTTGACGAAGAGGTGAGAAGGAATTGAGACGGATGGAGAAGGATGGAGGAGTACGGAAGGGGAGGAGGGGAGGAGTAGGGGAGGAGGAGGAGGAGGCGAGGGAGAGGGAGGAGAGGGGAGGGAGGGGGAACGTAGATTGGGGGCGTCGGGCGCCTCGCGGCCCGCCGAGGAGACGTCGTCGTCGAGCGAGTCCACTGACGTGTCCGGGTCGAGCTTCGAGCTGACAGACGCCAGCCCGGTGAGGGAGACCCGGGGGGAGACCTTCGCCATGAAGCAAGCGGGTCGCACGTGTTTTTTGTTGTTTGCCGTTTTTGGCCTTTCGGGGCCCTCCCCGGGGCTCAGGGACTGTCAAACATTGAGCCCAGCACGACCCCAATCCAGGGTTTTCTTTCATCCACAACAATTCGAAACAGTTCTGAGCAATGCAAAGCAATGCACTGCTTGGCATTGCTTGGCATTGCTTGGCATTAGTTGGCATTGCTTGGCATCGCTTGGCATCGCTTGGCGTTGCTTGGTATTGCTTGGCATTGCATGGCATTGCTTGGCACCGCTTGGCGTTGCTTGACGCTGCTTGGAATCGTTGCTTGGCATTGCTCGGCATTGCTCGGCAATGCTCGGCATTTCTTGGCATTGCTAGGGGAACTCCGAGGACCCCGAGGAAGCCAAGCAAGGCCCAGGCGAGGAACCCCAGGAATCCGGACGATGCCCCGAGGAACCCCAGCAAGGAATCAGACCCAGGAGCCCGAGGAACATGCCTCTGAGAATAGACCTGGGTCCCACTGGTTCTTCAGCCAGCGAGAACCCATTAGACAAAGGCTAATTGCGGAACTACTCAGGATCAATACACGATACGTTCTTTGGAGACGGCCCCAGGATCCAGGACCCGTTTCCATCAGGACGCGTTTCACCTCAAGATCTACAAAGTCCGACTTCCTCCTAACCTCCGCTTTCCTGATGCTCGCTTGTTCTTCGAGGCCTCCCCCTCGTCGCTGGGCGCAGCTCGAAGGACTGACCAGGATGGGCTCCAGGTGGGCCCAGCAGGGAGATTGGTTCTGGATGGGTTCTGAGGATGGCCATGAGTGAGATCTCAGTACAAAGGACGTTCCAGAAGAGGGCCTCGCCTCCTCCTCCTCCTCCTCCTCCTCCTCCTCCTCCTCCTCTCCTCCCTCCGCCTCCTCCTCCTCCTCCGTCCTCCCCTCCCCCCCCCCTCCTCCCTCCTCCTCCTCCTCCTCCCCTCCTCCTCCTCCTCCCCTCCTCTCCTCCTCTCCTCCTCCTCCTCCTCCCCTCCTCCCTCCTCCTCCTCCTCCTCCTCCTCCATCCTCCTCCTCCTCCTCCTCCCTCCTCCTCCTCTCCTCCTCCCTCCTCCTCCTCCTCCTCCTCCTCCTTCCTCCTCCACCTCCTCCACCTCCACCTCCTCCTCCTCCTCCTCCTCCTCCTCCTCCTCCTCCGCTCCGTAGCCATTTTGGCTCAAGCCATTTTGGCTCAAGCCATTTTGGCTCAAGGGCCTCGGGGCCCCCGCAAGCAAGCTGCGGGCCTCCCCTCGGGGGGCAGTCGGCCCCTCGTGGCCAGGCCTCGCGCGCCGATGTCCGCCGCCGCCACGCTCGTGGAGGCGGCCGTGCGCGGCGCTGTCCTGGGTGGGGCCCCGCGCCGCACCGTCGCCGCGGTGGCGCGGTCGGCCGTCTCGGCAGCGCTCTTCGCGGAGCGCGCCGAGGCGCCCGCGCCGCCGCCGCGCGACGCTGCTGCTGGTGTTGCTCCTGACGTTCCTACCGGACCGGTGGCCGATGCTGGGGCTGCCGCCGACCCGCGCCCTGCGGCGCGGGCCGCGAAGCGGCGGCGGCGGCGGCAGAGGCGCGCGGCGCGCAAGGAGGCGGGCGCTGGTGCGCACGCCGAGCCTGGCGCCCACGGGATGGAGGTGGAGCTCGGCGACGTGTTCAACGAGTTCAACGACGAGTGGGCTGACGCGGCGCGTCGGCCTGCAGCCGCGGCGGCGGCTGCGCCGAAGGCGCCCGTGGCGCCTGCTGGTGCGGAGGCTGCTGGGCCGAAGCTGGCGGAGATGTCGGAGGCTGTCGCTGCGGCGTGCGTGCGCGCCCTCGCGGACCTGCCCGACGCGGAGCCAGCGACGATCGAGAAGGCGCTGGAGGCGGAGTTCCGCGCCAGCGGCATCGGCATCGGCTCCGATGCGGCAGGGAGTGGCGGCCGCCCGCTGCGGTAGCCACCCGTGCCACCCTGGGCATCGCTCGTGGAGGAGGTCTGCTCCCGCGAGGTGCCCGCGCCGAGTGCGCCCGGTGTTCGCGCTGGCCTTCGGCATCCATGTGGTCCTCTTCTGAGGGCCGCCCGCTGGACGGGCCCGTCGTCTCCCAGGGCGACCCCTGAGACCCCAGCTTGGCGCGGGGCTACTCGGCGGGCGTGTGGGAGGCGACGAGTCCGCCCAGCCGTGGACGACCCCGCCGTCTCCCTGGCGCCCCCTTCGGGGGGAGTCGGGGCGGCGTCGAGGCCGCCCACACCTCTGCGCTCAGTCTGTGCCTCAGACGCGGCCTCCGATGACGCTCCTCCTCCTCCTCCTCCTCCTCCTCCTCCTCCTCCTCCTCCTCCTCCTCCCCCCCTCCTCGTCCTCCTCCTCCTCCTCCTCCTCCTCCTCTTCCTCCTCCTCCTCCTCCTCCTCCTCCTCTTCCTCCTCCTCCCCTCCCCCTCCTCCTCTTCCTCCTCCGCCGCCTCCTCCTCCTTCTCCTTTTCGTCCTCGTCCTCGTCCTCGTCCTCGCCCTCGAGAGATCACGGAGGTGACTTCTCGTCCTCGGCGGAAGGCGGAACCTGGCAGAAGCGGAGCGAGGGCGGCGGCGCCGGCGGAAGCCGGCGGGAGGCCGACGGAAGCCAGCAGAGGCAACATTTGCTCCCCAAGGTTCAGTTGGGCGCGTCCCTCTGCAGGGGGAATATTCAAAAATAGTCAAATTCGGAAAAAAAAAAACAGCTAAGCAGCGCCAGGGAGGAGGAGGGGGGTGGAGGGCGGGGGAGCAGAGGGATGACGAGCAGGAGGAAGGCGGGCACGCGCACGACGTAAACACGACGTAAACACGACGTAAACTTGATTGCGCGGGGCCGCGCGAGGCCCCCAGGATTTCCCACATAATCAAAAAATGGTCTGGGGACGATTTTGTGAGTATCTTTTGACCATTGGGGGGTATATTTTGACTATCTCTTATGTTTCGTCCAAAATCCCCCTGTAGGACGACAGGCCCGACTGAACCCCAAGGGATGCCAGCACGTTTGGGTTCAGTGTGTCCAGTGCGGCACCCAACGCAGGTGGTGAACAAGAGCAAGAAGCCTTTTTCGGGCTCGCGGAGGCCTCTGGAGGCGCCCAGGGTCCTCCAGCGGCTTCCGAAGTGCCTCCGGAGGCCTCGGGAGGCCTCCAGAGTCTTTGTGGACATCCCCCTCCTGCTGCCAGACCCTTGTGCTGGGCTGAGTAGCGTGCAACTGCCATTAACTTTCTCTTTCAGGGCCAGGTTGCGTTCTCGCTAGTTTTACCCTAGCTTCCAGAGTTTAGCTGACTAGTCAGGCAGTCGAGGCCCCTCCTGCTGCCAGCTATCCCCTCCGGGTCAGCAGGCCCTCGCGCTCGGGAGGGAGACAAAACGAGTAATTATCAGTGGCCACACCGCCGCGAAGAGAGCCCGTCAGCGTATCGCTCCGTTGTTTCTGCCCGGGGTAGCCCTTGGTGTCGAGGAGGAGGAGGAGGAGGAGGAGGAGGAGGAGGAGGAGGAGGAGGAGGAGGAGGAGGAGGAGGAGGAGGAGGAGGAGGAGGAGGAGGAGGAGGAGGAGGAGGAGGAGGAGGAGGAGGAGGAGGAGGAGGAGGAGGAGGAGGAGGAGGAGGAGGAGGAGGAGGAGGAGGAGGAGGAGGAGGAGGAGAGGAGGAGGAGGAGGAGGAGGAGGAGGAGGAGGAGGAAGGAGGAGGAGGAGGAGGAGGAGGAGGAGGAGGAGGAGGAGGAGGAGGAGGAGGAGGAGGAGGGAGGAGGAGGGAGGAGGAGGAGGAGGAGGAGGAGGAGGAGGAGGAGGAGGAGGAGGAGGAGGAGGAGGAGGAGGATAGGTGTCCAACCCTTGGTAACGACGAACAGGGGGCGTGCACGAACTCGCTTCCAAGCGAGAGAGGGGCTGCCCTGACTGCGCAGGTGGCGCCGCCGCGCGCGGAGGGGTCCGTTGGCCGCGCGTCGCTTTCAAGTGGATCGCGTGGTAGTTGGCCGTCGTGTGTTGTCAGGTCTGCACTTGGCGTGGCATGTTTGCTGTAGTCGCTGGCAGTGAACAGCTCAACTGCCGTGCAAATGCGAGGTGAGTGCTGCCCGAACATGGCTTCATTCCTGCACGAGCACGTTACTTGCGGTCGCAGTCTAGGCGACCCGGGAGAGGGGGGGTCCCTATTACGGAAGCCCTGCCAGACAGCATTTGGCATTCTAGCACGCCTCAACGTGCCTGGGGGCACAGTGGCGGATTCGCACGAACACGACATGAATTGCGCACGAACACGACATGAGACACGGAATGCCCACGAAATGCTGCATGACATCAATTCTGCTCGGCGCGAGCTCCAGCGCGGAATGCGTCACGAAATGTCGCGCGAAATCGCCCGCCCCGCGCGAAATTGTTGTCGAAGGTCTCAGGCGGCTTCTGGTTTTTGGGGGCGCTCGCAGACGAGTCGCAAACGAGTCTGGTGAATCAATTTTTGGGCATTTTCGTCCGGCCATTCTGGGCGGCAGCTCTGGGGCCAGGTCGCTCGGGCCATTTCGTGCGGGCAATGTCGCGCGGGCAATTTCGCGCCCCTGCGTTGTTCTCCTGGCCGCCCATGCTCGTCGGCCGCTGCTGGCGAGCCGGGCTGCGTTTGCCGCGGCGGCGACGCGGATCGGGCACAGCGCCGCGGTTCGCACGCATGCGACACTGACACGGGAGCGGGGTGCGGCCCGACGCCCGCACCGTTCGGCGGGCTGCCAGGGCCGTCTATCCCGCCGTGCCGCAGATGGCGGATCCCACGAAGTTGCGCCGGGGCGCCCAGGCGGCAATTTCGTGGCCGATCTCGCGCCCTGCTGTGCATCCAAGGGGGCAGCCTCTGTGATAGGCGTTGTCTGCAGTAGTGCCACGCTGAGGGATTGCCCACGCCGGCGCGCCACCGATACAGCACGGGTATTCTGTTGCCGAGATTCTGACACAGGGAATTCTTGAGAACGTTCAGGTGCCGCAAGTGCGGATGGACTCCCCGCGCGCGCCCGCAGGCGGATACATTGACTCCCCGTAGCGATCACTGCGGGAATGTGCGCATCGCTGCTGTTCCGGCATGGCCCGATCTCGAATCTGGGCCCTGGCGCTGGGCCCCGAGGCTGGGCCACACAGACCGGTCCAGGCTGCCATTGGGGCCCGGTCGGCGGCGTCACCCCAACATACTTATACCACATGTGCGTCGCCCCCCCCCCCCCCTGGGGGCGATGCGCGCACCGAGAAATCCTGTAGTATATGCGTCGTGGCGGGCGCTTTCTGGCCACACCGCTCGGGAAACGATGTACCACAAGACGGGTATACTATATGCTTAGGTCGGGCGCGCGCCTCCAAGGAGAACACATAGTGCTAGTATGTCTTTGTGCGTCCCAGGTCGGGGCCCCAAGTCCCCTTTTCGATTCGTGTCAAGGTCGGGGCCCAGATCGAACCCTGGACGGCGGCAGATTTTCTTGCCCTCCCAGGAGAGTTCCCTGCTCGCGCCCGGGGTCTCCGCGGAGGTGCGAGGCCTCACCTCGGCGCCCAGGTACAACGGGACCGCTTGCACGGTCCTCGGCCCCGACGCCGAGTCGGACAAGTGGCTGGTCAGGCTCGACGACGGCGGGAAGGCGCGGCTGCCAGGGCGGAGCCTCTGGGTTGCCAGCGTGGTGCTGGCGCCGGGCGGCCAGGCGCGCATCCACGGCATGGTCATCAGGGGCAGCGTTGAGGGGGCACGGGCTGAGGGCGGGACGCACGGACCCCCGATCGCCCACCAGTCGCTGCTCGGGGCCCGATTGGCCCACCCCGCCCAGGAGCGCCCGGTTTCGCTGTCGGGGGCCTGCCGCCGATCCATCGGCGATGCAGCACCGATGCCAGACCGATATTTCCCCCCGCCCCCCCCGCACTGAGCCGATCCTTCGCTGTCGTCGCCCCATCAGGTCAGGGCCCCGCAGTTCAACGGCACCGTGGCCGAGCTGCTGGAGTGGGACGCCGCGCTGGAGAAGTGGAAGGCTGCCAGCCCGAAGCATGCCCTCGTCCCTTTGGCTTCTTGTGTCCCCCCAGCTGGATGTCGATCTCGAGGATTCTCGTTTGGTGCTCTGGAGGGGCATCCCCCAAGATTGACCATCGTCTCGGGCTGGTCGATCTCAGGGACAAGGACCAGCTCGAAGCTGGTTCGAAGGTCCCACACCTCCCCGCGCCATGAAAGGAACGCGACGCGACTTTTGTTAGGTCGGGCATGCCCCCCTACAGGCGGATTCTGGACGAAAAGTCAAACATAGTCCAAAAAGGCCCCCCAAATGCTCAAATATAGGCAAATCATAGTTCTCATATTGTTTTTCTGACTATTTCTGAATATTCCTCCTGTAGAGGGACAGGCCCGACTTACGACTTTTGGCAGCTTTCGTCCTCCAGGGGCCCTCGCCGGGCCCAGGGGCCGTACCAGAAACGGCCCGCATATCGCAGGACGGACTCGGGGGAAGAAGGTCTTGGCATCGCTCGGACGTGCGCATTTTTTCTCGGCGAGAACCAACCATCGAGGACCATTCCAAAAACACGCGCGCGAAACCGACAAATGCACGGGAAATGGACGTCCGAGCGACGGCAAGGGGTGCCCACAGTCTGGGGGTCCACGCTGCAGAAAAGTCACGACGTTGGGGGCCTGGGGTGGTCGGGCGACGACGACAGTGCACCAAGAAGAGGGGCAACAACTCGGCACACATCAAAGAATAACAAAAACACATTAGCATAAGCTTTTGGCGCTCCGCGCGGATTTCTTGGATCCGCGCCTGGGCCCTCAGGCGGCGCCTCCGGCGCCGCCCCTGGCGCGCGCGGAGCGCGCCAGGGAGGGGGGCCCAGCGCGAATCCAAGGAGTCCGCGCGGAGCGCCAAAAGCTGATGCTCATGTGGTTTGTTCTTCTCCTACCACGAGCCTGAGCTTTCGGAGAATCTCGCGGACGTCCTGGGCCGACGCTGGGCCGCCCCCGGTGGCGCCTCCGGCGCTCCTCCGCGAGCGCTCCGCGCGCGGGGGGGGCCCCTTGCGCCGACCCCAGGAGGTTCGACTGCACGCAGGAGAGGGGAAGAAGTGATCGCATCGTCCACCAAGCCCTCCTCCTCCTCCTCCTCCTCCTCCAGTTCGTCCTCCTCCTTCCCCTCCCCCTCCCCCTCCACCTCCCCCGGTGCGGTGCCACTGGGGTCTCGGAGGCGACGATAGGGGCGAATAGCCTAGGGGGGAGCAATACATGCATCCAGGGGCGCCGATGATCTGCGTCTTCGACAGGGCTCCCGGGCGAATGCGTGTCATGCCCGCCCCTGGGTCATTCGCCCCCATCGCCGCCGCCGACGATCGCCGAATGCGATGCGATAGTTGCGTCTTGCGCGCTTGGATTTGGGCCCCCCCCGCGGCTCTCCGAAAGCCGCGCGCCTGCGGTAGCTCTTGCCTATAGGGTATAGGGTCACTCTTGCGTGTAATGAGAGATCCGCGCGGACCTCCGACATTATGTGGTCACGTTTTGTTGCTGATATTGTGATGCGGGCACTGATCCTGTAATTGGCTTAATATTGACCCCATGATCGGTGTACGCGCTTCCCTGGCCCAGCCATGATCGCGTATCAATCGGCGTGTCGTTGTCGCCGTCCGAAGGTGACGCTGTGCACTGGCGCCAAGGCGACGGTGGCTGCGGGCAATCTGGTCCCAGAGGGCGGCGTGGGGTTTGCCTTCTGAGCGCGCCGTCGGCAGCCTGGCCCAATGCGGATGATGATGGTGATGGTGGTGGTGGTGGCCGTGGCAATGGCAATGGCGATGGCGATGATGACGATGATGATGATGACGATGATGATGATGATGATGATGATGATGATGACGATGATGATGATGATGCTGATGATGATGATGATGATGATGATGATGCTAATAATGATGATGATTCTAATAATGGTGAGGATGTTGATGTTGATTATGTTGATTTTGGCGGTGGTAGTGATGATGATGCTGATGATGATGAGGATGGTGATGAGGTGTGATGATGTGGATGTGGATAATGGTGGTGGTGGCGATGCTGATGATGATGCTGATGATGATGATCATGATGTTGTTGATGATGATGCTGATTATGTTGATGATGGTGGATGTGGTGCTTATGATGAGCTTGATGATGATGAGGATGATGATGAGGATAATGATGCTGCTGCTGATGATGATGGTATTGATGATGTTGATGATGGTGGTGAAGATGATTGTGAGGATGACGAGGAAAATGATGAGGATGAGGACCATGACGATGGTGTTGATGCTGATGGTGATGATCATGATATTGATTACGATGATGATTGTGATGATGATGATCAGGATAATGATGATGATGATGGTGATGATGATGATGATGATGATGTTGATGATGGTGAAGTGGTTGATCATGTTGATGATGGTGGTGAGGATACTGACGATGGTGGTAACGATGATCCTGATGATGATGTTGGCTATGCTGATGATAGTGGTGGTGATGATGATGAGGCTGATGATGATGATGATGATGATGATGATGATGAGGATGGTGAGGTGGATGTAGTTAATGATGATGGTGGTCATTATGATGAAGCTGCTTAGGATAATGATGACTATGGTGATGAAGATGATGATGTTGATGACGTTGATGATGCTGTTGGGTATGTTGATGACGGTGGTGTTAATGATGATGCTGATGAGGGTGGTGATGCGGATGAGGATATTGATGATGATGCTGATGATGATGACGTTGATTGTGTTGATGGTGGTGGTGGTGATGATGACAAGGCTGGTAATGATGAGGATAATGATGACAATGTTTATTGTTTAGTTGACGATGTTGCTGATGATGATGATTATGTTGACTATGTTGAATATGGTAGTGGTGATGCCGATGAGGATGATGATGAGGATGCGGAAACTAATGTTGGTGATACTGATGGTGATAATGATGGTAAGGATGATAGTGACGATGTTGGTGTGGACGGGCACATTGACGATGCTGTTGTTTAGGTTAATGATGGTGGCGATGATGATGGTATTGATTCTGCTGTTGGCAGGTGATCATGGTGATACTGATTCTGATTCTGTTGTTGATGAGTTTGGTATGATTGAGGGTAATGATGGTGACGGCACTGTTGATGAGGATTGAGATGATGATTATGGTGATGATGGTGGTGGTGATAATGATGATGCTTATAGGGATGATGCTGATGATGAGGATGAGGGTAAGCACGATTTTGGTGATGATGATGATCATGTTGATGACGATGATGCTATTGATTATGTTGATGGTTGCGGTGATGATGATGACGATGATGATGATGATGATGATGATGATGATGCTGATGATGATGATGATGATGATGATGATGATGATGTTGCTGATGATGATGATGACGATGCTTATGTTCATTATGTTGATGATGGTAGCGGTAATGATGATGCTCATGACGATGCGGATGGGGATACTGAGGACAATGAGGATGTATGTGGTGATGATGATGTTCATGATGATGACGATGCTCATTTCGGTGGTGAAGGTAGTGTTGATGATCATGCTGAGGATGATGATGAGGATGATGATCAGGATGTCATAGGGTCAAGCATGCTGATAAACATGATGATGCCGTGGATGTTGATTATGTTGTCGATGGTGGTGGTGATGATGGTGAGGACGGTGATGAGGATGATGGCGAGGAGGTGGACGATGATGATTCGGTTGATGCAGCTGGTGTTGATCAGGGTGGCGTTGATCATGTTGATGACGGAAGTGGTGATGATTAGGGCGGGATGGTGATGTGGATGATGATGACGATGGGTATGACTATGATGATGGTGATGAGGTTGCTGATGATGGTGATGATGATGTTTATGTTTGTTGCGATAAAAATGTTGATTATGCTGTTGTTGATCATGGTGCTGATGTTTAAGAGGATGGTGATACTGATGATAGTGATGATGATGATGATGATGATGATGATGTTGATGATGATGATGATGCTGATGATCATTATGTTGATGCAGATCACGTAGATGACGGTGGCGGTGAAGGTGATGATGAGGATGGTGATGGGAATGCTGGGGATGTCGTTGAGGACGATTGTGGCTGTGATGGTGATGATGGTGATAATAATGTTGATTCTGTTGATAATTGTGGTGGTGATGATGCTGTGGATTACGATGAGGATGATGGTGGGGATGGGGGTAAAGATCATGCTGATGATGAAGGTGATTCAATTGATGATGGTGGTGGTGATGATGTGACGGATGATGATGATCATAAGGATACGAATAATGCTGATTATGGTGATGCAGATGATGATGTTGATGGTGATGATGTGGAGTGTGTTGGTGATGGTGGCTGTGATGACGATGTTGGTGGGGATGCGGGTAATGTTGATGACGCTGATGATGCTGATGTCGTTGATCATGTTGATGGTGGTGGTGATGATTGTGCTCAGGACGTTGATTATGAGGATGGTGATTCGGATGCAGGTAATATAGTGGTGATGAGGATAATGATAATGAGGATGATGATGATGATGATGATGATCATGGTGATGAAGATGATGATGTTGATGATGATGATGCTGTTCAGTATGTGGATGATGGTGGTGGTGATGATGATGCTGATGAGGATGGTGATGCGGATGAGGATAGTGATGATGATACTGATGATGATGATGCTGATGATGATGACGTTGATTAGGTTGGTGATGGTGGTGGTGATGATGCTGATGGGGATGATGATGAGGATGGTGATGCGGATGCAGACAATTACGATTGTGGTGATGAGGATGATGATGATGACGACGATGTTGATGATGACGATTCGGATGATTATGTCTATATGGTGGTTGTGATGATGATGATGATGATGATGATTATGCGGATGATGATGATGCTGATCATGATGATGCTGATGATGATGCTGATTATGTTGATGATTGTGGTGGTGATGATGATGATGAGCAGCGTAATGATGATGATGAGGATGAGGATAATGATGATGGTGGAAGTGAGGATGCTCATTTTGATGATGATGATTTTGATTCTGTCTATATGGTGGTGGTGATGATGATGACGAGGCTCGTGATGATGATGCGGATATGTTGATGATTATGGTGCTGATCATGTTGATGCTTGTGGTGGTGGTGCTGATGAGGATGATGATGATGAGGACCAGGATATTGATGATGGTAATGGTGATGATTATGATGATGTATGTGATGATGATGATGAGCATAATGATGATGCTGCTGATTATGATAACGATGCTGATGATGATCGTGATATTGTTTGTGTTGTTGACGGTGGTTGGGATGATGATGAGGATGATGATGAGGTTAAGGATGTATATGTTGATATTTATTATGTTGATACTGTTGATGTTGATCATGTTGATGGTGGTGGTGATGATGATGGTGAGGTTGGTGATGAGGACTCTGTTGATAATGAGGGTCATAATGATGGTCATGGGGAGGGCGCGTTTCACGGGCGCTTGCCTTGGGAACATCTGGTGCCGCGTTTCGAACCGGGGGGTGGGCCCCCCACCCCCAACACTCGGCGACGTCGATCAGAACCAGGGGGACCCCCCTCCCCCCTAACCCGCCCCCCTCCCGAACCCCTCCGCCCTTCCAGGGGGGGGGTGTCCAACCACCCCCCCCCTCCCGGAGCTGGCGCCGGCGCCGGCGCTGGCGGCCGCTAGCAGTGCCGACGGCGGCGACGCAGCGACGATGACCAGAAAGGGCCCAGGGGGAGGGGGGGGTGGCGGTCCAAACCTCCCCGCCCCCCCCGCGCCGGCGCCGGCGCCGGCGCTGGCGGCGGCCAGCAGCGCCGACGGCGGGGACGCAGCGACGACGACCAGAGAGGGCCCAGAGGCCGCAGAGGGAAAACACAAATCGCCATATCGAGCCCTCGCCCCCCAGAAGCCACCGGGAGGCCCCTAGGAAGGTCCACGAGGCTGCACACATGCTCCTCAGACGCCCCGAGACCCTTCCCTTCTGACGAGACCTCACGAGGCACCCATTAGAACTCTGACCCAGAGCCAAAATACGGTGGCGGGAAGAGCCGAAGGCCACGCCACCACCACTACCACAAACCACCACAAACCACCACCACCGCCACCACCACCACCGCAACCACCACAACACACCACCTCCACCACAACCACCACCATCACCACAAACCATTACACCACAACCACCAAAAACGCCACCACCACGAGCACCAACAAAATCCACCATAACCCACCACAACCACCACCACCGCCACAGACCACCACACCATTACCACCACCATCGCCACCATCGCCACCACCACAATCATCGCCACAACCCACCGCCACCACAAACCACCACAACACCACCACCACAACCACCACCACAACCACCATCATCACCCACCATCCACCATTCACCACCATCACCACCAACGCCGCTATCAGCAACACCACCGCCACCACCAATACCACATCCCACCACCACCACAGACCACCACGCCACCACCACCGCCGCTACCACCACTGCCCTCATCACCATCACCTCAAACCACCACCACCACCAAACCACCGCACAACTACCACCACCGCAGCCACGACCACCACCACAACAAATCACCACCACCACCACCGCAATAGCTGACCACCACCACCATCACAATCTACCACACCACCACCGCCACAACCAGCGCCCTTATCAGCAGCGCAACCCACCACCACCACAAACCACTACACCACCACCACCGCCGCCACCTCCACCACCACCAGTACCACCTCTACAAACCACCGCAACCGCCACCACCACCACAAACCACCACGCCACAACCACCACCACCATTGCCGCCGCCACCACCACAAACCACGACAACGCCACCACAAAACCACCACCACCACCACCGCCACCACCCACCACCACCACCACAACAAACCACCACACCACCACCACCGCAACCACCAACACCACCATCACCACGACCCCCCACCACCGCCACCACAAACCACCACGCCACCGCCACCGTAACCACCACCACCACCACCACCCGCCACCACAACCACCGCCACCACAACAAACCACGACAACCACCAGGACCACCACCACCGCCACCACCACCACCACAACCCACCACCACCACAACCACTGCCGCCACCACAACCACCACGACAAACCACCACACCACCACACCACCACCACCGCCACCACCATAACCCACCACCACCACCACAACTACCACCACTTCCACCAGAAACCACCGCACCACCACCACCGCCACCACCACCACTACCAGTACCAGAACCTGCCACCACAACCACCACAACAACCACCACCTCCACCAATCACCACACCACCACCACCACCACAACCACCACCGCTACCACCTCAGAAAGGCCCCAAGAGACGCCCAAGAAGCGACCAGGAGGCTTCAGAAATGCCCCTCAGAGGCCCCCGAGAGCCTTCCGACAAGACCCAAAGAGGCATCCATTAGGACTTTGACCCGAAACCGAGGCACGGTGGCGGAGCGTCGTCGTCGTCGTCGTCGTCGTCGTCGTCGTCGTCGTCGTCCTCGTCGACGCCCCGCCGCCGACGCCCGCCGCCGCAGGCGCCGGCGCCGGCCCAGAAAAGGAAGTCGTCGTCCCCGCCGCCGCCGCCAGCCGCCGCCGACATAAGCGCCGGCCCGAGGAAAAGGAGAGGACAAGTAAGGGAGGAGTGGGGGGGAGGGGGAAGGGGGGAGGTTCGACGTTGGTGATTATTAGGTTGATACTGCTTATGTTGGATTGATGGTGGTGGTGATGATGATGATGATGAGCAGGCTGAGCAGGATGATGGCGATGACGATGATGATTGTTATGATCATTGTAACGGTGATGGTAACGTCGGTGGTGATAATGATATGTGTGATGATGACGAAGATGGCAATGGTACTGCTGCTGCGGATGTTGATGATGCTGATGGTGATCCAGAGGGTGTTAATGCGGGTGATGATGCGGATGGTATTGATGATGATGCTGGTGATGATGCTGATGGTGGTGGGCAGGAAGAGGGTAGTGAGGTTGAGGCGGATGATGATGCTGATTTTGATAATGAGGATGCTGATGACGATGCTGATGATGATGGTGATGATGACGATGATGATGATGATGACGGTGCTGGTGACGATGATGATGATCGGGGCCGTGCTATACATGACGTCCCTCCGCGCTTCCACCTTGTGGTGCGCCTCGCATTGGCGCTATGCAAGCACGCGTGGGTTCTGACAAGTCCGCGCTTGCACAGCGCGGCCCTCGAGAGAACCATACAACTCACCCTCACCGACGCAGCGGCCTGACCGCATGCACCGATAGCCGCGCGCGAGGGGAGGGTCAGGGCAGCTGCGCACCCAAGTTGGCAGCATGCCATCGTACCACCAGGCGATGTCGCGCGCACGCCAGGATCGTCAGTTTATGGCGCGGCTCGGCAGTCGCGACAGCCAACCGCCGACGCCGTGCAACCACTGGCACACATCGGGCACGGCACGGCAGGTGCGGCATCCTTCTGCCGACGCCGTGCTTGACTTTCAACTGCTGCTGCGCTGCTGGCTGGGCGGGCGCCGCGCACATAAGCGAGGCCGATGCAGCTCCGCAAGGGTGCGCTATCGCCCTGCAAAGTACGCGCCCCCCCTCCCAGCAATAGGCCCGCTATTCGGTTCATGAAGAGCAGGGAGGACGCTCCCGTCTCCGCGACCGCCATTGCGGCTCTTCGCATGGGGGCAGGCGGCGCGGCAGCAGCGACACAGGCAGGCAAGCGCGCTGCCGAGGCTGAACCTCAGCCCCCAGGCGGCCAGACACAACAGGTCTCAGGCGGTTTGTCGCGGCCTCCTGCGTTGTTGACCGGATGAAGAAGGAGGCCGAGGAGACCGTGCGGAGGAAGACGATCAGCTTGCGCAGCAGCCCCACCACTGCCCAGGGCAGGCGGCCAGCTTGCAAGGCCGCGCGACGAGGGCGACACAAGATAAGCTTGGCCAGGATGAGGATTGCACGGGTTGCCGTCAAGACGGCGTAGCACGACACCGTGCCATCCCGTGCAGATCCCCAAGTTGATGGCGCTTGCACTGAAGACCATCACCTTGCTGACGCTGCGGGCTGAGCGGGCAAGGCGGCGCAGCTGCCAGGAGAGGAGGGTGATGGGCATGGCGAACCCGAGAGCCCCGTGAACGCAGTGATTACCTTAGCACGACCGCAATCAGCGGCGCAATGAGGGAGCCCACGAAGAGTGACGCGATATTACTACACGATGGGCAACATGACACGGTGGACGAGCGGCATGACGCCCAGCAGTCTTTCGACGGCGGCGCTCCTGACCAGCACGCCGAAGCCGAGCAGCACCGCGAGGGCGGCCGCACCTCCAGCCTGGCCGATGGCGAGCACGTCGATGGACTTGACGACCCAGAGAGCCCCAACCATGTACCTCAGCACGTCCGCCGTCAGCGCCACGATAGCTGAGCCCATGGCGCCGCTTGCCACCGCCCTGGCCCTGAGCTCCACGCGGCTGGCCACAGAAGCGATGGCCACGTCCGAAAGACGGCACAGCACCACGCCCAGCTGTGGCGCCTGCTTGTGGATTCCCTCGCCGAGCCCCGCAAGCCGGGAGAGGAGGCGGCAGCGCCAGGCTTGGAGCAGACTGAACACGGCCAGGAAGTGCACCAGCAACTCCATCACGGTTATGCGGGCGACGCCCAACCACGGCCTCACGTACGGCCAACGCAACTAATTCCGCCCCGCATGCGGCGAGAAAGCTGGTGAGCTTCTCGGCCAACGGCGCCGCGGGCGCCGCCTCGCGGGCGTGGCGCACCGCCGTGCACCGCGCCCTCCAACGTCTCGGCGCATAGGAGGTCGCACACAGCGGGAGGGACACCAGCGACATCTGACGCGCACCCCCGCCAGCGGGCGGCAGTGCGCTGGGGGCGGCGAGAGCAAGCGCGACGGATGACCTGGCGACCTCCCGAACAGGCTCGAGCCCAAGCGGCCACCTTGAGCCAACTTTGCTACTGATGATGGTGATGATGATGGTGATGATGATTCTGATGCTGATTCTGATGCTGGTGTTGATGATGCTGCTGAATATGATGATGGTGATGATGATGGTGATGATGCTGATGATGTTGATGATGATGGTGATGGCGATGCTGATGATGCTGATGCTGAGGGTTATGATGATGCTGATGACAGTGGTGGTGGTGGTGGTGACGATGGTGATACTTTTCATGCTGCTGGTGATGCCGATGATGCTGATGATACCGACGATGGGGATAGTGCTGTTGTTGATGATGATGCTGATGATAGCGATCATGGTGATGATGATGATGATGACGATGACGATAACGATGACGATGACTCTGCTGCTGCTGACGATGTTGATGGCGATGGTGGTGATGAAGACGATGCTGATGATGATGTTGTTTCTGATGATGCTGATGCTGTTGACGTTAATGCTGATCATGGTGTTGATGCTGATGCTAACGCTGATGATGATGCATGTGATGATGCGGCTGACGATGCTGCTGATCATGATGACGATGGTGATGATGATGCTGATGGTGACGATGGTGATACCCAATGATGATGTTGATGACGATGCTGATGATGCGGGCCCTGATGCAGATGATGATGATGAAGATTATGATGATGCTGGTGATGATGAATCCGATGCTGATTGTGCTGCTGATGATGCTGATGATGATGATGATGATGATGATGATGATAAAGACGATGCTGATTATGATGATGATGATGATGATGATGATGATGATGATGATGATGATGATGATGATGATGCTGATGATGATGATGATGATGATGATGATGCTGCAGTTGATGCTGATACTGCTGCTGACGCTGATGATGATGCAGTCAATGTTGATGATGATGACGATAATGATGATCCTGCTGATGATGATACGGATGATGCTGATGATGATGATGATGTTGATAAGGCTGCTCATGCTGATGATAAGGATGCTGATCAGGATTATGATGATGATGCGAACGATGCTGTTGATGATGATATGGCTGAGTACAGTAAGGAGAATGAAGGCGACGATACTGATTCTGATGATGATGCTGATGATGATGATGCTGCTGATGATGATGATGATCATGATCATGAACATGATGATGCTGATGATGATGGTGATGATGCTGCTGCTGCTGATGCTGATGCTGATGCTGATGATGATGATGATGATGATGATGATGATGATGATGGCGAATATCATTTTATGGTGATCATTTTTCGTACGTTTTAGTATCATGATGCTGACGAGCTGTTAAAGCATCTGATGGGCAAGATGATGATGGTGATGATTATCGTGGTGGTGATGGTTCTGGCTGTGGTGATGTTGGTAATGGTGGTGATGGTGCTGATAATGATGATGATGACAAGGAGGAAGAGGAGGAGGAGGAGGAGGAGGAGGAGGAGGAGGAGGAGGAGGAGGAGCAAGAGGAGGGGAGGCACGCTTGTGTGGACGCTGCGGCGGCCAGGCGTGCGCGTTCAAGGCTAAGCGCTGCCCGTGGCCGCGGCAATACTGAGCGGTCTAGCTCTGCCGACAAGGTGCAGTCGTTCAGGATGGGACGGTCTGGGCCTAGTCAAAACCAACGTGCAAGTCGTCACGTCACGACCCAGCTATACAATGAGGAGGTGGAGGTGGAGTAGGAGGAGGATGAGGAGAATAAGGAGGATGAGGAGGAGGAGGTCTAGGATCTGTGTGCCGAAGGAGCTTGCAGTCCGGCGGCGGCAACCGTCACGGGGGCCTCTTTGAGACGAGGTTTTTCGGGCGCGCGCAGGGGCCAGCGCATTGAAGCCGCTGCTGCCCTTGAGGGCCCCGATCGAACTACAGACGGCTTGGGGGGGCGGCGAGGGTGGAGGAAGGGAGCTCGCAGGCCGAAGGTCTGGGGCCCAAAACGCCTGGCGTTCTCTCCGACCGGAAGGAGGCGCCCGTGCGTGCGCCCTCCGCTGTGGCGCGCGGCAAGTACACCGCCAGCACGCGCGCCGCCCTAAGAGGACTCGGCGCGGTTTACAGCAGGCATGCGGTTGTGACAGTGCCGCTCGAGTGGGGGCGCAAGATCAAAATGGGTCCATAAGGGTGTCCACAATTCGGTCGGTTCGGCTGCGTCGCAGTCAGTTGCGTTCGGTCGGTTCGGTTCGGTCAACTGCTGTGTCGTTGCCACATCGTTGCGTCCTTCTCGGCCGCCTCTAGCAGAGTCTGTCTTGGTCGGTTCGGCCAGTTTCCGTTGGCGCTGTCTTTGCGGACGGCCTGGATCCGGAGGCTGGACTCTGGAGGTGCGTCTGGTCCCCTGGCGCACGGCGACGTCATTCTGGAATTTCTGTGGGCTTCTCCTCGCACTGGCTGGACGCGGCTCGGCAAACCGGGCCAGGACGGGCCCTGGAAGGGGTACGGGGACGCGTTTCGAGAGGATCTCGGTCTGGGGCGAGGTGTCCGAGGCGGGGAGTCATCCAGAAGCCCCGCCTGGGGGATCGACCTTCGGGGACCTCGGCGGGCGGTGGACTTGGATATATTTGGGCCCCAAGGGGCCCCATCTGTGGTCGTCTTCGTTTTCGCAAGCACACGTGGCGTGCCTGCTCTTCCAAGGAGTCGCCGCATCGACGTCTTCCGAGGACGCCCTCGCTCAAGTCCTGAGAGGGGCGGCGGGCGCCCGAGGCTCAGAGCTTCGCACTCGCCCGCCATGCACACCCTGCGCTGCTCCCGCGGGATGGCGTGTCGCCGCGCTCCTGCTTCGGGGGCGACGGACGACGACAGGAAGCTCTGGGCCTGCCGCTGGCGCCGCTCTCCTCTCCGCCTTCCGAGATTTGGCGGGCGGCGCCCGGCGGTGGCAGTGCTGGGCCCGCCCAGGTGTCTTCGGTGGCCCTCGGCCAGGCCCAGCTCGAGCGGCCGGCGAGCGGGGAGGCGCAGCCCGTCCTCGGCCAGCAGGCGCGGCCATCGTCGGCGAGGGGCCACGCCTATGGGGTCGACGGCGGCGCGGCTCCCAGGGCGAGTGCCGCCTGCGGGTGCGCCCCGGCCTCCTGCCCGCGCGAGCTCGCGGTGGCTGCCCTCGTTCTTCCTCCCGCCCTGGGCCTGTCGACGACGACGAGCGCAGCCGAGGAGACGCTCTGTGTCCGGAACTTCCTTTCCACACCGGTGGGCCTGGACGCGGTCGACACCGATATGGATAGCAGCATCAGCCAGCTCCGGGGCAGCGTGGCCGAGGCCAACAGCACTGACGTGGCGGACGTCGTGCTCGGGTACGGGGCCGCGATCCTGCCGGGCACGGCCAGCAGCCTGCGCGCGGCGGGGCTGCGCGGCGGCAGTGCCGTCGCGGCGACGCGGCGCGTGCGCGGCGGGGTGGAGGATGCGCCAGGTCGTGACTTGGCCGGTGGCGCCGATGTGGAGCCCGGCCCTGGCGGGGACCTCGGCGGCGTGGCGGGCGTCAGGGCGGGGCCGGGGAAGCTCATCCGCGCGTGCTTCATTCGGGTGTTGGTAGAAGTGCCCCTGGGCCAAGCAGCCCCTGGGAATCTCGGGGTAGCCCAGACGGCTTCCAAAGCACCCCTCACGAGGCCCAGAGGGACCCCAGGGGTTCCAAAATGAAGCGAAAAGCTGGGGGCACCTTGGGCCAGGGGTACTTCTAGCAACACCCGATTCATGAGAGCGGCTGTTGGCACGGGACGCATCAGGGCTCGACTCTGACGGGCCGCGGGTCCTGGTCACCAAGCCAACGCCCGCCTCGGATGCCGAAATCGACGCGTTGGCGGGGGCCTGCGGACCAGTGCAAGCCTATGCCGAGCAGCAGTCGCTGATGTCAGCAGCGGCCTTGATGGCGGTCCTTGGAGAGGTGGCGCCGCCAGCCCGCATCGCGTGGATCGAGGCGGCCTTGCCATCGCTGGTCCAGGCGGCTCGCGATTTCCCAGCGTCCCTCTGGTCGCACGCCATGGTTGCGGGGGCCGGCGCGGGAGCAGGGAGGGGGCAGCTAGCGAGCACTCCGCCGCGGCGGGTGCCCCTCCGGCGAGCGCGGGCGGGCTCAGCTCCCGGCCTGGCCTAATCAAGCGGCCGCCGCTGGCACTGCCACCAGCGCGGCTTCGCCGCGAGAGCACGCCGCCGCCGCCGTCCCTGGCGCGGCAGAGGGCCGTGCAAGAGGCGCGTCGGCTGCCCAGGGAGGAGCTCCAGCGCTGGCTGGACCTCGCGCAGCCGGGAGTCGGTTTTGCGGCGCGTGGTGGCGAGGCATAATCCAGAGTCAGTCGGCTAGGATAGGGGCGGCGCCAATTACCCTGCGGGCCCGTCGACGCAGTGGTAATTGTCTTGGCCGGCGACGGGATTGGTTGCCCCGCCGTTGGAGGCCAAGGCTATGCGCGCGCAGGTGCCGGCGCGGCGCCTGCTGGGCGCGGCGTCGCTCATAGCTGCGTCGCTCGGCTGCCCCGGGCGCCGGCCTGCCCGCCCGGCGCTCGTCGGCAGGGCCTGCAGCGGGGACTCAGGGCATTCCCCGCCGCTGCTGACAATTGCCCGCCGGGTTTCCCGCCCCGCGAGGGCCTGGGCGAGGTCCGCCGGAGTGACCTGTTCCCTTTGCCCGCCCTGGAACGGCAGCCCGATCGAGTTTGCCAAGATCCTGAGAGTCGCTGCGCGGCCCGCCGCCGTCTCAGGGCTGCCCATGCCGATAGGCGTCCCAGGGCATCGACGTGCTGAATGATGTGCATGGCAGTTTTGGTTCCAGCTCTGGCGTCGGCCCCACTGCAGGTCAGCGATTGGCCCTGGAACGCGCCCGCCACGTCTTTCGGTGCGTCGGGCCACTTTCTTCCACATCTTGATTCAGGACATGGAGCCCTGAACGTGCTCCTGTCAGGCGCGCCCGGCTACGCCGGTGGCGGGCCCATCCCCCCCTGCGACGGCGACCAGATCGCTGGGCCTTCCGCCCCTCCAGCCAGCTCGTTCTGTTGACCGACTTGCTGAGTGAAGTGGGCGCCTCGTGGCTTGGGGGGGGGGCGCGTGCTGCGACCGCCCCGGGCCGCTCGCAGCCTCCGCGCAGAGCCGCGCCCCCTGGGCGCATGCGTCGGCCTGGTGCTCAAGCGCGACGTTCGCGAATACGCCGCCTTCTTGAGACGGGCCTGGCGTCGCGGGTTGGAAGCGCGGCCGCGGCGGAGACCTTGGGCTGTTTTTCGTCAGGCGCAGGGGCGGGCGTCTCAGGGTCATCTTTGACGTGGGGGTCATAGATTGCGACTTCGCGGCTGCGCCGTCGACGCGAGTGCCGACTCTTTCGGCGTTTGGTTCGCTGGGGGCCGGTCAGACTTAAGTCTTCATGCCTCTGGTGATCTCGAGGCTGGCGCCGCCCGACGTCGCTTCTCGCTTCCGAGCCTGGACGCGGGGCTGCTGCTCTACTGCGGCGTCGCAGGGCTGCCTGCTGGAGCTGGGGGGCCCGTCGCGCCGAGGGATCAGCCAGCTGGTCGGGTGCGGGGTGGAAGAGAGCGCGCGCGAGTGGGTGGCGATTCATTGTCGCTGCGGCCCCCTGGGAAATCGTGGCGGGTCTCGCGCGCGAAGCTATCTGTATGGGCCCGATCGCCGTTCGACCACATTCGGTTGTTGTTGTTGTTGTTGTTGTTGTTGCTGTTGTTTTTGAGTGTTGTGGCGCCCCCCCCCCGTTCTCTCCCCCCCCCTTAGGTGGCGAAGATGGCAGTGGCGCGTCAGTGCCTTTTCGCGTTTCTGGGCGGAGTGCTTGCGGCGCAGCTTTGCCGCCCAATGGGCCGTGCGTCGCTGTGAGCTTTCCGATGGCGCCCGTCTCGGCCTCGCCCCAACCCTGGCGCTTGTCGCGGGTGGAGATGTGTGTGCTCATCTTCTCCATCCACGCCCTTGCGCCTTCCTTGTGCTGGTTCCTTCCGCTGCAGCCCTCAGTCGTTCGGCGCGCCCAGATGATCGCGCGTCGCGCGCCCCTCGACTCGCGGGGGCCGCGCCGGCCGAGCGTGGGGCTTCTGTATTATGTTGTAATCGGCCCCTCTGGGTGCCGAGCGCGTCGGACTGCGAGTTCGGGCCGCGGCGCCATCGAGCGAGCGAGTGCTTCTGCGCCCTCTCGCCGCGGGTGACCCTCCGCGCCGACTTGGAGGGGGTCAGCGCTGCGACGGGGATTTTTGAACTGCCGCAGCGCGCCGCTCCAGGAGCAGCCGGGGGCTGCGATCGACGCCGCGACGCCGCTGGATTCCTTCGAGAAGGGCGCGCGGGAGAAGAATTGCAGGGGGAGGTCCACGAGTTCCTCGAGGAGATCGCCGTCGAGGATCACGGCGGCGGTGACGACGGCGTCGGCGGTGACAGCGGCGGCGGCGGAGGCGGTGGCGGCGGCGTCGGTGGACTGCGTTATCGAACTAATGGCTCGCTTGAAGGGCTGCGGTGCGACGGCATGGCCCTCCGCCGTAAGTCGAGTCTTCTGGCTCGCCCGGCGTTTCGCTCGGACCGAACGGCGCATCATTCCTTGTTGGCCGCCAGGGCAACGGTTTGTTCAATCGTGCTGGGGGTGGTGGTGATGCTCGCGCTCGGAGCGCGCTTCGGCGCGCCGAGCTCAGACTAGACGTGATGCGCACTAGATTGCTGCGGGTGGGGAGTGAGCCGTCTGTGTTTCGGCCTTGGCTGCCATTATTGCCGTGAAGTCCAGCCCCGGGCGTCTGTCGCCCTGGCGTTCCCTAGTATTTTTGAGGCCCGCCCACTCGCGACCCCATCTTGATTTCAGAATCGTTTCGCGGGGGGGGGATGCGGGGCCGTATTTCCGCCGGCGCGCGTAACTTACCCATGTAATTTTTTCCGGATGCTTGGGCACGGGGGGCGCGGGTCCCTCCCGCCGCCCTCCCTCGCCCCAGGTTGCCGGCGTCGCGGACAAGCGGAAGAGGGGAGAAGTGCCCGCCAATTTGCCCAAGGCGACCGAAGACCTCGAGGGCGCGCGCGACTTCAATGTCGTCGCTGGCACAGAGCCCGAGGGCGGGGTGAAGCTCCCCATGCATGTCGCCGCAACGATCGAGACCGCCAAGGAAACTCAGCGCCTCCTCTGCGTCGAGCTGGGCAAGGAAGCCTTCGCGCATAATCTGAAGGCAGCGGGCCCCGCCGAGGCCTTCCAGGCAGAAAGGCGCGATAACTTCATATCGAAGCTTCTCGAGGTTTTGATGGCGGCGGACCTCGAGATCGGGTTCTCTTCTGACGTGGCGGGGGCAGCGGATGAACTCCTCGACGGCGCCCTTGCCAAGCGGTGCGCGGGGGGTGGTTTCGGCGCGGAGCAGGCTGAAGCCGCCGCGCCAGCGATGTCCAAAGTCATGGAGCTCACTTCGGTGAAGACGCCCCGGCGTAGGCAGTGGGCGGCCGCATGTCGTTCGATGGCAACAGTTGCAGCGGCGAAGAAGGAGGTGACTGCGCGCGAGTCCCTCGGGGCAGACCGTGCTGTCAGGGTCTCGGAAGGCATGCGGGGGGCAACGCTGAAGGAATTGTATCCGGTGGCAATGTCCAGGGCGATCTATCCACTGGCGCTGGGGCTCGCGCGAAGGTCCTGGATGGCGCGAGGGTCAGGTGCGAGAGCGAGAAGGCGCTCACCAATGACCTGCTCGCCGCGCCCACTGAGAATCACGACGGTCGCCCCCTTGCGAAGTGCTTCGCTGGCGGGCCAGACGGATCGGATTGGCGTGATCTGCTCGTCGGGGCAGAGCCCGACTGGCGCGGGCTGGGCGCGATGGGGGAAACATCCGCGTTGGCGATAACCCCGCAGATGTACAAGGCCCAGCTGGTAAACATTCAGAACGCCCTCCAAGGACCTCCAGAATGAGCGCGAGTCGTCCGACGTGCAAGCCGATGCCGAGTGGGGGACTGATATCAGCCGCAAGTTGCACAAGGCACATGCGACCGCAAAAGAGGCGCGACCATGGACAGATTCTCCACCCATCTGAAGGGGCGCACCACTCTGCAGAAGAAGATGCGCGCAGAGCGTCGCGACGCCCAGAAGACTGCGTTCCATAAGCCAGAAGTGTGGTCATCTGTTCATGGGTGGATTCAGGCGTTCGTGAACAAAGGCGTTTCCAGGATGCCCATTGGGTCGTGACCATGGCCAGCGTGAGTTGCTGGCGGCGGCCCCCTCCCTGCCTGGCTGTGACGAGGAGGTGGTTGGTGTTGGCGTTTCAGCCTCGTCGGTAATGGTAGGCGCGCCTGTGACAGGGTATATGTACTGATACGATGCATGGCAGGCAGCACGCATCTACAGACAAAAGCACACGCCAAGCAGCGTGCGCACCCGTCATATGCATGTTTTTTTTCGGGGGGGGGGGCTGCGGGGCGGCGACCAGCTCGGTGAGCAGAGTTGTCGCCGCGGCGCGGCAGAGGCCGAGGCCCGCGGGCCTCGGCGGCGGGTCGAGGCCAGCTCGCGGCTTTCGCTGAGCATCGGGCCGACAGGGTGAAGAATGCACCACCCCGCGTGTCGTTCGCCCCCTCCCCCTCCTGTCTTCCCCCGGCGTTGTATTCCTGGGCCTCGCCCGCGCCCCCTTTCTTCTTCCTCTGGCCGCCCATTCCCCCAGTCGCCCTCTCCCCACCGCGGCCCGCAAGTATCACCGTCGCCCCCTTTCCGCCGTCTGGTCGCCCAAATTCCGCACATCATTTCGCCCCTTGCCTTCCCTCCCAGCCCGCCCCATTCCGCCGATCCCTTCATCCGCCCTCCAAGTTTATTCGCCGCTCCTCCTCCCTCATCCAAAGATCGCCCTTCTCCCTGCCCTCTCCTCCTCCTGCTGATCGGAGGGGCGTGACCTTTCAGTTCGGGGGGGCGGTGGTGGCCGTGGCCCAGGGGCGCGGGGGCCGCTGCTGCAATTCTCGACGCTTCGCGTTTCTTGCACGTTTAGATCGGCCCGTGGCCTGGACCTTTCAACTCGGCGCCTGCGCTTTCGCTTACGCCCGCGAGGAAAAACAAATTCTTGAACGAAATTGGGGCCCCGTCTTGACGCTTCGCGCATCCCTGGCCCGCGCAGGAAGAGTGCCCGCCAAGGTTGGGGTCTGGGTTCCGGGCGCACTATTTAAATCCTGTAAATAAGTAGCGGTGCCAATCCTTACGCTCCTTGACATGAGAGGGCCCCCGCGGCCATTTTTTGGGCTTCTTTCGGAGGCCCATTGGGCTGTCTTCGGGCCATGCCCTCGAGCGCCTTTGGGGCTGCGTTGAAGTCCTCTTTGGTGGGGAGTGGGCGGCAATTTGAATTATGATGTGACGCAGCATTGACACTTATTTGTCAAACAGCGAGGCCGCGCGCATTGCGCCGGCCCCGTAGGATGCTTAAACACAACTTCCTGGAGTCGGCATGGGTCACTCTTGGGGCGTGCTTAGGCGTTCCCTGGGGTCAGTACTGGAGGCCCCCCCACGCGCCCCCTCCGGGCCCCCCGGGGCCATGCTGGGTCCATCAGGGGCGCCTGCGGTCGGAGGCAACGTTGCGATGAAATGTGCGTCATTGGTTGCCCCCGTGTGCGATGAGGATTCCTGGCTTTTCGGGGTCGCCCTCGGCGTGCTCCTGTGGCCACTTGGGTCCACCCTGGGCCAAATGCAGGTGGACCCCTTGGAAACGCGATGGGGGATACACTGAACAGAGTTGGGCTGCCTCGCGCCCTCTTGGGGACAATGAGAGTTGGGGTTATCAGGGGCCCTCTGGGGGCCATCGTGGGCCATCTTGACGAGCTGTAGCCGCTGTCGTGGGTTGAGGACGGGCCCAGGCCCATAGGGCGGATGGCGGGAGGGGGGGGGCGGGGGAGGGAGGGTTGGAGAGGGTTGGACACATTAGGGTCCAACACCACTGACGCCCAGACGGCTGGTGGGGATGGCAAAACTGATGCGCCCTCCTGCTTACAGGGCGGTCGTGTGCAACTGCGCGTTGTACGTGCTGCATTTTGCGGTTTTCGGCTTCGGCTGCTTAGATTAAGTTTGTAGGCTGCCCACCCAACGTTCTGAAAATCGTAAACCAATTCAAAACCAATTCAACATCAGTTTTATCGGAATCGCTCAAAAAGGGCTTTTGTTCAGGCAAAGCACTTCTCAACCCCAGCAGATCCCCAGAGGCTTCCAAGGTTCCGGGAGACTTTCACAAAGACGTCACGGTGCGTCTATAAGGCCTCTGGCCCACAACCCAAACACATTCCCTTGATCGACACCAGACCACCGTCAAGGCGGCCGCGGGAGCCCCGAATCGCCCGCAAGAAGATTCCGGGAGTCTCCCATGGCCCCGAACGTCCATTCTCTTCTTCCTCCTCCTCCTCCTCCTTGCTTCCTCCCCTCCTCCTCCGACTCCTTGCCTCCTCTTCCTCCTCCTCCTCCTCCTCCTCTTCGCTCTTTGCCTCGCCCGCATTCGGCGAAGCTCCGCGGCTCTCGATGGCGACGGACAACGGACGCCGGACGCTGGACGCCAGATGATGGACGACGACGACAACGACGACGACGCCGACGACGACGACGACGCCGACGACGACGACGACGCCGACGACGACGACGACGACGACGACGACGACGACGCCGACGACGACGACGACGACGACGACGACGACGACGACGACGACGACGACGACTGCCATTTCGAGCCATCAGCCCCAAGATCACCCTCGAGGCCGCCAAGAGGCCCCAAAAGTTGCCCCAAGACGCCTGCAAAAAGGCTCCCAAGAGCCCCCACAGAGGCCCCAGGAGGTTCCAGGAGGCCCCTGGGAAGCCCCCAGCTGACCCCCACCAAGAGGCTTCCATCAGGGTTCAGAGAGACATCCACCGAGCCCCCAAGATGCGTCTACGAGGCCTCTGGCCCACAGACCAGGCACATTCCCCCGATAGACCCCAGACCGCCATCAAGGCGGCTGCGGGAGTCCCAGTTCCGGGAACCCCGGCGCGCCCATAAGACGGTTCCGAGAGTTCCCGACGGCCCTGAACGTCCTCCCTTTGCCCTCCTCCTCATCCTCCTCCTCCTCCTCCTTGCCTCCTCCCCTTCTCCTCCGACTCTTTGCCTTCTTGTCCTCCTCTTCGTTCTCTGCCTCGCTCGCTGTCGGCGGAGCTCGGCCGCCCTCGACAACGACGGACGACGGACGGCGGCGACGGAAGATCTCGCCGTGTCACTAACTACGGACGGGCCTCCCAGGCTTGTGCATGGCCCCCAACTCGCCCGACACAAGCCCAGGAGGAGCCACGGAGGACCCCAAGATGATTCCAACAGTTTTCCGACACCTCCCTCCCACGAGCGGCCTAACGCGGCCGCAGATGGCCTCGAGGCCCTCGAGGCCGCCAAGATGGTCCAACATGTTCCCAACACGGGCCCAAGAGTCCCCAAGACGCTCCCACGACGCTCCCAAAGGCCCCAAGAAGCCCTTCAGGGGCCCTTAGACGTCCACGAGAGGCCACAATGTACTAAAAACCTAAGGGGATACTGTACTTGCTTGAAACTCTCGCTTTTTCAGTTCCGATGGGCCTCGGAGATTTGCAGATGGCCCCCAAATCGCCCGAAATAGCCCGAATAGGAGTCCACGGGCCCCCAACGCGGCTCCAAGAATGCTCGAGAGCCGCCCCAAACGACCCGAGTGCCTTCCGAGAGCCCCGCCAGTTGCCAAAGGCGTCGGACGGGCCGAGAGCGCCCTCGGCCAGCTCCAGAACACCCTGAGGGCCCCAAGACGGCCTAAGAGACCCTCAGCAGGAGACCTTCGAGACCTCGAGATGCCCGTGGAGAATGGCCGGAAACCTCTCTGGGAACATCCGGGCGGAGGAGGAGGAGGTGGAAGAGGAGGAGGAGGAGGAGGAGGAGGAGGAGGAGGAGGAGGAGGAGGAGGCGGAATCGGAGGCGGAGGCAGAGGCGCAGGAGGAGGAGGAGGAGGAGGAGGAGGAGGAGGAGGAGGAGCAGGAGGATTAGAGCTGGTCAAACGATTAGCAAAGCCCCGTGGATTTACTACCCGCTTCGGGCCGTCCCCGAGCTACAAGGAGGAGGAGGAGGAGGAGGAGGAGGAGGAGGACCAGTGTAAGCGCAAGGCTCATCAACGATGTTGGGATTCACCCTCCCTCCAAGCTTCCTCTTCATAGGCTCCTACAAGGGGTCATTTCGATTTTTGGGGGGACAACCTCGCGAAAGTCCTGAAGCGTGCCAAAGCCAGCCTCAGGATTTCAACGCAACGAGTTAGCTTGAATGTTGCGTCTTGGCGATCCTGAACCCTGCCAGAACACCATACCTGGGACCAACACTGCGAATCAAGGTAACTGGTGCGCCCCGACAGTCCTGAGTCTTTCCAGACCACCCTCTCTGGTATATTTACCACGGGCAGCGGTGACACCCTTTGCAAACTCTCAAAGCACATGCGTGCGGCGCTTAGGCGAGAGGCACATTTCGAAAAGCAGCTGTCTTAAATCCGTCAAACTTTGGGCACTTTTTTCACAGATGTGCGCGGCGCTAAGGCGAGAGCCACATTTCGAAAACGACCCGCACCCAATCAGTGAAACTTGTACAGTTGTTCAAAGTGAATGTGCGCGGCTCTTAAGGCGAGAGCCACATTTCGAAGACGAGCCGCCCTCAATTCGTCAAGCTCTTGCATTTCTGTCAAACGCATGTGCGCGGCTCTAAGGCGAGAAACACATTTTGATACAGATCTACTCTCAACCCGTGAAGCTGTTGCCATGTTTCAAGCCTCAGGATCACAGAAAGTTCCCATCCACTGGTGAGAAAGTCTCAGGCGAAACGCCTGGCCCGCCCTTTCGACTGGCCTCGGGGTGCGACAGGTAGGAGTTATCTACAAGGGGAAGGAATGCAGGGGGAGGAGGGAGGAGAAAGAGGAGTCGCTGCAAAAGGAGGAGAGGAGGAGCAGCAGGACCTGGGACAGAAGGAGAAACGGGGAGAAGGAGGAGGACAAGCATGAGGAAAAGATTGAGGAGGACGAGGATGAGCGAACATGGAGTAGCGAGGAGGGGGGAAATGTGGAGGGAGAGCAGGAGCAGGAGCAGGAACGCGAACGCGAGGAGAGGAGGAAGAGGAGGAGGAGGAAGAGGAAGAGGAGGAGGAGGTGGAGGAGGAGGAAAAGGACGACGACGAGGGATGGGGAGGGGGAGGGGGCCGAGGTGGATGGAGACCCTGCAACAGTTTATATGACTCTTTCCTCGGCGTCTTCCGCCACCGCCGCTTTCGTTATCGGATACTGCTGCTGGTCATCGGACGTTCCGCAGCTGTCTTCGGCTGAACGTAGGAGATAAAAAGGGGCGTGTCGCCGTCGTCGTCTGTCGTCGCCAGCCGGCCGGACCCTGCCCGCACCATATCTAGATGTACGCTTCTGTTTCAGGGAAATATGTTTTGGCCATGCCGAGCTCAATGATGATCCAGCCGACTGAAGAGATAGACCAAAGACAAGGGTAGAACAAGCCAACATACCAATCCTAATGTCAGAAACTTCTGGCCTTCTGGAAATAGATGCAGCGGACTTCGCGATGCCGCCGATCATACAAGCGAAGGCGACAGCCGTAAAACGAGGCGCCGCTGCGACTTAGTCCTCAGCTCGCGCGAAACGCGTTTTTTTTTCTAGTCAGCGTACATGTATATACACATCTCTGTGTATATATATATATATATATATATGGTCGCCTCCCCTGCACCAGCACCCACAATCCATTTTCACGCACAGATCCCCGTAGGGCCGACCTCATTACCCCTCAGTTTGTCATCTCATCGTCTCCTTCTGAGTACTCGTGTTCGTTATTCGTTTCCTTCGCATCGACATTTAGGTATTTGTTTTTTTGTCAAAGAAGTATGCGCATTAAGGTATCAATGATGTTAGACGTTGCATGTGCGTTATCTGTATTTCTTCACATATACACATATATCGGGAGAGGGAGAGACAGTGAGACGGAGAGAGGGATAGCTGGAAAAGGGAAGTGCCGACCCACTCCAAACGATCTTGCGCACCAAGGGCGCTTTTTCGCGAGGGCCATCTCAGGATTACAGCTACCACTACTCCATCCCAGAGGCCGACCTAGAGGTCACAGCCGTCGGCACCCACTCCCCATCCTCCTTCCCTCTCTTTCCTTTCTCCTCCTTATCCCTTTCTCGTTCTTCTCCTCATCTTCTTCAAAGTCACATTTCACCCCGTCTCATGCTCCACCTCCCCTTCCTCCTTCCCCCTCCTCTTCTGGACGTTGTCCCTCCTTCCTCTCCTTCTCCTTTTCGCCGCCTTATTTACCTCTTTCATGTCCCCATCTATCTTCACTTCTTTCCCCTTCTGCTCCTCCTTGCCCTCCTCCTCCCCGTCCTCATCATCAACATCATCAGCACGCCCATCCTCATCAACACCATCGACATCAGCACCATCACCATCAGCATCATCAACATCAGGGTCATAATCACCGTCACCATCACCATGACCATCAGCACCATCATCGCTATTTGCATCGTCATCATCATCAGCACCCTCACCGTCACCGTCACCGTAATCATCATAACCACCATCAGTATTCCCAGTATCATCACTATCACCTTCATTATCAGCGTCATCCGCATCACCATTATCATCATCACCATCACCATCATCATCGCCATCATCATCACCATCCTCATCATCATCATCCTCATCATCGTCGGCGTCCTTTTTCTCCTGTCCCCTCGCTGCACGTTTTGTGGAAGCCTCACCCGATCGCCCTCCTCCTCCTCCTCCTCCTCCTACCCCTTCTCCTTCTTCGGCGGCGCGCCCAGGGGGGAAGTGCGAGGGGGCAGGTCTTCTCAGAAGGCGGCGTTGCGGCGGAGAGAGCTCGGACAGCTTCCCAGCAGACCAGGGGCCCTCTGAGAGCCTGCTGAGGAGGCCCGCCCCCTCTGCCTGCCCCCCTAGGCGCGCCCCCGCTCCTTGTCGTCCTGGCCACTGCCCGTAAGTCGGGCACGCCCTTCTACAGGAGGGATATTCAAACATAGTCAAAGCATTGTCTGGGGGCGATGTGTTGACGATTTCTGCGTACTTTTTCTATCTTTGGGTATTTTTAATTTTTCGTCCCGAACCCGCCTGTAGGGGGACACGCCCGACCTAACACCTGCCCCTTCGGTCATAGCCTTCGACACCAACGCCGTCGCCGTGGACGTCCTCGGCGGGGACGAGTCGGGCCACGAGCGGGCCTTCGCCCGCTGCGGCGGCCGGGGAGCCGTGGAGGCGTTCCTGGGCGCGGTGGAGCAGGCTCGCCCCCTGCCGTCCCCCCTTTGCATCACGTCTCTCCCTCCGCCCGTCCCCCCTTCCCTCCTCTTCTCCTTCGCCATCTCCCCCCCGCCCTCCCTCCTCGTCTCCTTGCTCACCCGCCTTCCCGGCATACCTGCTCCTCCCCGTGTTGCTCCGCCTGCTCCTCCTGTTCAGCCTCCCCCCCTGCTTGCTCCTCTTCCTCGTCCTCCTCTCCCTTCGTCCTTTTTCTCCCCTCCCCTCTTCACCCTTGGCTCGAGAGCACTTGTGCTCGGGGCGAGCCGTGACACGTCTTTCCCGAATCCGCCCCCGCCTGGGAAGACGGGAGCCGCGCCATTCAGCGCGGTATTGATCCGTGCCGTGCGTATCTCCTCTTCAATATCCTCGCGCGCGCCATGGCTCCGAACGGTTCTCGCCGTACGCCTCCTGCACCAAGGCAACCCAAGCCAACAGGCAAGGGCCGCCAAACGACTCCCTTACCCGAGAGCAGCCTTGCTCTAACAGAAGTTCGTGTCGCTGCACTCCAGAACACAACGACCTCGCTCACACACGCCGTACTGATTTCGACACCATCTACCACCAACTCCGCTCCGACCAGCGAGAGTTCAGGCGCGATCTAATGGGTTTGTGCGGGACAGACAAACTCAGCCACACCATGCTGCATCGCTCCCTCACGCGCAGAATAGCCACATACCGTGGCATCGCACCAGCGTGTGCCACGGTCGAAGCCGAAATCCGCCAGGGCAACGGCACGGCCCCTCTCATCAGCTTTGATGCGCAAAATTGGGGCGCCCCCGTCACCATGGCGCCAGAAAAAAAGGGGCGGTGAGGGTATGTCACGCGCCAGCAGCATTCCATTACGCACGCCAGAGGAAGGCGAGCGCCTGCTTCAACATATCCGCAGTCAGGGCAAACCTCTAGCCCTCGCAGTTATGGGGCTCATCAGCACGGACCACCCTGGCAGAGAAATATTGGTCCCAGTGCTGCAGCGCGCGGCGAAGGCTACCACATCCACGCCAGGCCACATCGAAGGCACCATCCACCAACCCGGACGGGCAGAAACCAACTGCCTCCAGATCATCGTGTGAACCTAACCCGACCCAGCCGATGATGTCGTCAGGGCCCGTGCGGTCAGTAGTGAAGCAGACGCCATGGCTGTTACACCTGCGTTTGAGGAACTAACCGCAGCCCAATCTCAGGCGCCGCACCAACAAGCGATAGCCGTTACCAAAGCGGACCAGGCACGGCACGGCAAAGTGCAACATGGCGCCACACATCAGCCAATAATGATGTTGCACGCTTCCAGGCTGACGATGATCAATGACGTCTTCACGGCCACGCTCGTGCCCCATTTCTGTGCCAGCAGGTCCAGGAAGACGCGCAACTCTTAGGACGCCATGCCGCAGGCAACAGTCGGCTTTCAGCCAGCCAGCCGCCCACTGGTTTTCTCTGCCTCGGGCCAAGAAGGCATCTAATTCGGCATCAGCTACCGTGGCTCCGAAGGGCCGCAGGGTTACGCGGTCGTGCTGTGCACTGAGCGTCACCAGACCATGCTCCAGCAAGCCTATCATATCTCCGCCAAGAGCAATGCCTTCGGAGCGTTGAGGGCAGACGAGAGAGTTGGCATCAAGGTTGAGCCAGACACTCAGGAGGCAAAACAAGAGGCCCTCGCACTACGTCGCACCGGCGCTGCGCTGGCTAACGCCAAGTGCCGCGCTGCAGGAATAGAGCCGCAAAGCGTTACCAAGCTGCAGATCACGATGTTCATGTACATCAAAGGGGGCAGTCGGGTGTAGCACTCAGGCTGGGACAAAGCTACCAGGGGAGATTTTGCTACAGTCAAAGCGTCAAGTCCTCCACCAAAGTCTGCAATCCATTGACGTGCGCCTACGACCCCATGGGGCATCGTCAGGTCGGAAATGCAATCCCCAGCCAAGGCGGACCAACCGAAAGGCCCCGTTGCCGCGATTGTCTCGCCAGAGACCATCGCAACGGAGAAACCAGTGGTAGGGTCGCCCTCGCCTGTGGGGGGGGGGGGGCAGGGAACACCCCCCTTCCCCTGCAGGACAGGGCGGTCGCGGCACCTCACCTGCTACCGCTGCTCAAACTGCAAGCTGGCCCCAAGAATGCCGCCGCCGCAGGGCGTCCCGCCGCCAGGGGAGAAGCAGCGCAGCACAGGCGAATCGGGTGCTTGCAAACGAACCAACAGTATAAAGAAGGCAACGCCTACTTTCAGAATGGGCGCAGTCGACTGCGACATGGAGGTCGGGTCCGACGGAGCCGAATGCGACTGCCAAACGGGAACACCGCTCTCCACAAACCCCGCCCACCAATGACAGAGGGTGGGCGCGAGACAATACGGCCAACGCGCCAGAGCACATCCGACGATCCTTCTGCACAGGCCCTACAGGGGGGCTGCACGAACCCCACCCAACGATCCACATCGCTGACCTCATAGGTCGGCGTGGTACGAAAAGAATGGGTACACTGCCCAACAGCAGTTCGTGCTCATTTTGAACAGGACTCGCTGTTCGCGCCGCCGCGGCTTGTGTCCATTTGAGACAGAAGGCCGCCTGCCCAACAGCGACCGCTGTTGGTTTGGGACAACATTTGTTGTTGGGCATTGACCCATTTTTTCCGTGCCCATTTCGGGCGTCCAAAATTGGAGTTTTGTCCAACAGCAGACCAGTGGTATCACGCGGATCAGGGAAGATGCCGCCACGACAGGGTGCATCATGTTCCCCCTGGTGAGCACGGGACCTCGAGGAGCCGTCCGACGCGGCATGTCAAGACGGGGTCTTCTTCTGCGCCGCGGGGATCGAAAGCCCCGAGCGCATTCGCAGCGGTGGGTGGACCTTGCTCCCAGGGCCAAGTCGAGAAACAGGGCGTCTCAGGCGGGAGCAGCGCACCCCCACATACACCGTCGGCATTTCATAAGGAACGTCTTCCTGGGGCCCAGACGCTGACGCGTTCCTTATTGTTTCAAGGCGAGGTGGGTGGCTCACGTTCGGCCGCCCATCGGTCGCGAGACCCTGGGTTCCTTATCGAAGGTATCTTGATCTAAAGCCTCCACCGTCCGTAGCCATTTTGGCTCGAGCCATTTTGGCTCAAGCCGGTCCCATTTGCGCGCTCTCTCGTTTTGGGCCCCGCGGGTGGCCGCAGAGATCGACTGCTTGGGGGGTGGCTGCGGGCGGCGGCCGAGCTGCCTGTACGGCAGCCGAGCCGCCTCAGCACGGCGGGGCTGCGGCTTCGCTCTGGCCTGCGCGACGTGCCCGACGGGCCGCTGCGCGTGGGGCCGACCAGGGCAAGCTGCGGGCGGCGCTGGGGCGCGTCGCAGTCCTCGAGGCGGAACTCGCGACTCTGCGGGTCGCCCACGAGGCGGCGGCGGCCCAGGCGCTGGCGCTGGCGGCCCAAGGCTCAGCCCAGCTTCCTAGCGAGGCGCTCCACCGCGAGGTCTCCGAGAGGCTGGCGCTGGCGGTCCCCGTCCTCCTGGAGGTGCTGGCAGGCCCGCAGCGTGCGGCGGCCGACACCTCTTCGGCCCCTCGGCCGCCTCCTGGGCCCTTGCGGCTTGCGGGGGCGGGCGAAGGAGAGCAGGGGGGCGGGCAGGCAGCGGCGGCCGCCAGCGCTCGCCGAGTCGACGACGCCCAGAGCATGCCCCACAGCGGCGTGCCTCAGGGTGCAGGCGACGGTGCTGGCACGGTCGCGGACGAGCCTACCCAGGCTCAGGCAGGCGAACGGTGGGGCAGCGGCAGCCGTGCGGTGGCAGGTGTGGGTCCGCTGCGCCGTTCTCGGCGCAACGCTGGGCTCCACTGCGCAGCAAGGAGGGCCGCTAGCATTTCGGTGATGCGGCAGTCCTCCCTCAATCGCCTGCAGAGGTCTGCGAAGGCGGGGCGGGTGCACCTCGGAGGGCAAGCTCGGCACGGTCGCGGCCGCGGCGCTGGTGTTCGCGCACGGGCTGCTCTTCCTCTACCTCGCTCTGCTGGCGCAGCCTCCCATGTGCGGCAGCGGTCGGAGGCGCGGCGCCCCCCTCTTCGAGGCGGCGCGCTTGCCCCGCCGCGCCGCCAGCCAGAGGCGCGTGCCGCCTGCGAGGCGGCCCCGAGCGATTGGACGGTCGCTCGGGCCTACCGCGGGCGCAGCGCGCCGCCTGGCGCCATCTTCGCGCTGGCCGAGCGCGCGAGGCGGGCTCCCGAGGCGAGGCCGCTGCCCTTGGCCTCGGGCCCGCGCTGGTGGAAGTGGAGCGTCGAGGACAGCGGCGTAGTCGGAGTCGGCGGCGCCTCGCACGGCGCCCACTTCGACAGCAGAGAGGCGCAGAAGGCTCCCGTGGCGGCGGCGCCCATGGGGCTCGACAAGCACAGGCAGGTGGTGTCGGTAGTTCACGTATCGGACGACGGCTTGCTCGGCCTCGGCGGCGGCGGCGGCGACGGCAGCGCGGCGCGCAGCCCTAGCAGCGGCGGCTTCGGCGAGCACCCTGCCCCTCGGCCTTCTGGAGGTGGTGCTGTTCATCCTCATCGCCTCCCTGATCCTGGTGCGGCGTGCAGCACTGCCTGCACCTCCTTTCCCGCTGCTTTCGCGGACCCCTCGATCGTCACGGCGTACTTGCTGGCCAGCGAGGCTGCCGTCCTCAG
>CAUYUJ010020993.1:547196-552196 GCA_963575745.1 Prorocentrum cordatum | reverse complement strand
AGGTTCATCCACCGGTAAACACGTGGGCGCATCTTGATGTCGAGAATCCCCCAGAAGGTTTTACACATTCGATCTTCGATCGTCGACCCTCGACCCTCGATCCTCGAACGGCGGCGTCGGCGACAACGATGATGACGACGGCGACTTGCCTCGGGTTGCGTTTGGACCAGAGTTTGAGGTTGATCTAGCCGTGGCCATGGGGGTACACCCCATGGTCCAAAAGGATTCGCACCTGATAGAAAAGCCTTCACCCTCGAACGACGGCGACGGCGACGGCGGCGGCGGCAAACATGACGATGACGCCGATTTTGACGCCGCCGCCGACGACGACATGCGACGGCGTCGGCGGCGACGAACATGACGATGAGGACGACGCCAATTCCGACGCTGACTCCGACGACGCCGACGCCGGCGACGATGGCGAGGACGCCGACGGCGACGGCGGCGGTGGCGACGTCGGCGGGCGCTCCACTGGCCGGCAGGCGTCCATGGACCTGCTGTCGCGGCGGGCCCGGGAGGGGACGGCCAGGACGGTGGTGCTGCTGCAGCACTACCCAGGCCAGCGGGGCACGAGGGCGGAGCCCAGGCTCCGTGTCCGCTGCGGCGAAGCCGCGGCGCGGGGGAGCTTTGGCCGGCTGCGGCCTCCGTGGGGGCCCCCGCGGGGCCCCGGGAGTGCCAGGAACGAGCCAGGAGGGAGGTCCCGCCCCGGGGAAGGGGCGCAGGCCTCCGGGGGTCCACGTCGCGAACATGTCGCGCCGTCGGAGATTTGGGAGGTTCGGGCTGCTGCTCCTGCGCCTCCTCATCCTCCATGGCTTTCTCATCTCGCCTCCTGCCCCAGAGGGGGGGGGGAGCGGGGATGGATGGGGAAGGTCTTTGGCCGCGAGGGGCTGCAGGATATCGATCCCCGACCGCGTCTCGATTCGCGCCATGGCGCTTCGCTGCGCGATGGGACACGCGCGACTGCTCGCGGGTGTCCCTGCGGACGCTGCGCCGCCACCGCGCGTGGGCCTCCGCTCGTGCACGCTTCCTCGTCTGCTGCTTCACGGCAGCCGTGGAAACGAAACTGGTAGGTTCTGAACGGGTGCCCGTGCTCTCATTAAACAACGGGTGCTCTGACTTCTGCTGCGCTGCCTCGAGATTCCCCAATCAGCTTGCACTGAAGGGGTCCTAGCGGAAGTTGAAAGATTTGGCGAAAGTTTCCCGCCGATTTTGGTAGCAGGCTGGGTTCCCGGGTTCCCGGTTCCGGGTTCCCGGGGTCCCTGTTATTGGTTCCGGGCCGAGTCTGGGTTCCCGGGCTCCCGGGTTCCCGGTCGACCTCCTCAGCGAAAACCATCCACTGATTGGAATTTTTCTCTGGTGTAGTTGTTTATCCATTTTGGTGAGGCCTTAGCGCCTGCTGCGAGGCCTGCATGAGACGCTCTACGGTCGGGGCTTCTGTTGATGAGTGCGCTCAGGAGGCTTCAGGCACTGGAGGGTTCCTTATCTGATGAAGGCGGCGGTGATATCCATGGCCGATCCACGATTTGAGTTCCACTGGCTCCCAGGGTTCCTTTTGGTTCCTTATCTCAGGGCTCCTTGGCCGATGCCCCCCACCGTAGCGCCCGCAGCGAGGCCAGTGCCGCAAGGAGGTCTTCCTGGAGGCCCTGCCGGAGCAGCGGCGGGGGCTCGTGCGCGTGCTGTGCGCCTGGGCCCCAGCCAGCCTGGCCGTCTGAGGGTCGTTGTCTCGGGCATCTGTCTCGCGAGAGGAGGAGGACGAGGATGAGGAGGTTGAGGTTGAGGAGGAGGAGGAGGACGAGGAAAATGGGGAGGAGGAGGACGAGGAGCAGGAGGAGAAGGAGGAGGAGGGGAGGAGGATGTAATCCCAAGAGGCATCAACCGATACTGCAACACACCCTCCCGTCCCAAGTCCCCTCCTCACGAGCCCACACAAGTGCTCCTTTCAACAGCGGGCGCCCCCCCTTGAAGTGAGGTTCGCCTTGCCACTGCGGGCACATGCCCTTCACCCGTCAACGCGTTGCAGGATGTCAACGTCGTGGTCGCATGTTCTGAGGAAGTCCCACGCGAGAGCCCTCCAAGGAAACGTAAGGAGGAAACGTAAGGAGACTTCCACTTCGAAAAGAATATGCGCTCCATCCGTCTACGTCAGCATTGCAGGACGTCAGAATAGTTTGCTTTTGCGTCGCATAAGTCTCACGAGAACAGGAAACGCCCTTCATCCGTGTTAGTTGTTGCACGATGTGGAACGCCTGGTCGTAGAGGTCGAGGAGGGGTCAAGTGAGTGTAGAGTGTAGATGGTGGGCCTTGTATTCAAGTGTGGGCGAGGCCAGGGGGGGACCCAATACGGTGGGGGCGTTCGCTGAGGAATGTGCCCAGGAGGCTGCAGACCCTGGAAGGCCCTTTGTCTGACGAGGGCGGCAGTGATGTCCGTGGCCGATCCGCGATCCAGCGCCGAGTCCTACGTCGCGCCGCTCTTTCGTCCCGTGATCGCAGGTCCTCAACCTGCATATTCCAGCCCGCGGTCGAAGCGCGGCTGTGGAGAGGCGATTGTCCGTGCAATGGCTGTGACGCTGTGTCACAAGGTGCGCAGCGTCTTGCCCGCGCTTCCCCCTTTGACGACCTTTGCCTTGGTTGAGCTGCTGCAGCGGCACGATTGATCGGCGCCGCGCGAGTTGCAGTCTACGCGCTTCGAATGGTCTGAGCCCGTTCCCGCCGCAGACAGTGAGCGATATACAAAAACAAATTATGGAGAGCCTAGCTACGTTGGATTTGTCCCCCTGCCCGGAAACCAGTAATACCAATGAAACTGTTGATAGTGAGGATGCTGGACGTAGTAATGCCAGTGGCAGGCTGATGCATTCATGCTGATCGCTAGCTTGGCTAGGTGCACGGCCCCATGCAGCAGCGCGGGAGAGACAGATTCCTGCACGTTGCGAATGGAGGGCCACGGCGCCAACGTCGCCTCGGGCGTGGACTGCGCTCCCCGCAAGGGGGTGCGCCAAGTTGCCTCGGGCACCGCTCGCAAGGACCTCCGCTGGGGCCGCAGGCGACATGGGGTGCGCGCGGGGCGTGCCGGCATGGGCGGGGTGCCCACATGCTGACGCGCCCAGTGAAACCTCGGCGGGGCTCTCCACAGAGGCGCGGACAACGCGAGGAACGCAACGACATGGGCGTGGGCTGCCATGCGTGGGCGCCCACTGAGATCGCGCGTGGGCCCCCCTGTAAAGCCGCGCGAAGGGTGCGCCGACGTGGGTCGCGGGCGGAATGCGCCCGCGCCACATGGTGGTTCCGAGCTGGCACCGCGTGTTTTTTTGCGTGTCCAGGCCGCCCAGGGGTGGATATCTAAGGTGGTTGCCTTTTGCCCCTCGCAAGAGCCACGTGTTCTCACGTGCCTGGGCCACTCAGAACGTGTATCTAGCGTGGTGGCCTGAGGCTGGAACGACGTGTGTTTTCACGAGCTCAGGCCACCCAGAGGGTTTTCTAACATGGGGGCACCGAGCTGGAGCCACGTGTTTTCACGTGTCCGGACCACCCAGGGGGGTGTCTACAAGGGCGCCCTCGAGGGCGCGAAGTTATTCGCGCTTCGCGTTTCGGCTCCGATTCCTCATCCTCTTCTTCTCCCCTGGGAGGCGGTGCGAGAGCGCGAAGTTATTCGCACTTCGCGCTTCGCGCAGCGCGAAGCGCGAAGCTGGGAGCCCTTGGAGTCTAACACGGTTGCCTCGAGCTGGAGCACGTGCTTTCGTGCGCGGGCCACCCGAGGGGGGGGGGTCTCTGACATGTGGCCGCCCGGGCGCCCCCCAGCGTGGGGGCCCACGCGAGACAGACACCACACGAGACATCTGAGCCAAGAGTGGAAGCGCCTCCCGCTGGTGATTTCCCACGGATTTCCTGCTGGGGTACCCCACGTGGTGGCCCCGAGCTGGGACCGGGTGCTTTCACGTGCTCGGGCGACCCAGGTGGATGTCTAACCTAGTGGTCCCGAGCTGGAACCGCGGTCGCAGTCGTCGCCGTCCGCCGTCGGTGTCGTCGTCGGCGTTTCGGTCCGTCCCTTCTCGATGCACGTCGCCTCGTTTTGGACTCGTCCTTATGATTTCGCCTTGTTGCGGGACGTAGTCCTTCAACCTGGTCTCGACAGCAATCAGCTCTGGGCGAGCACTGCGCCCAGGCATCTCGAGCTTGAGGCCCAGCTCAGTTCTGTCAGGATTCGGATGCCAGGGAAGAATTGATCCGCGACGCAACAGGGCACAACACTGTTAAGATGTGCCTCCTTTCGGTTCGTCCCGCTCCCGAACTGCATTGGATCCTGAGCTCGAGCTGGTCGAGCGCCACGCGCATTTCGATTGCGGCCAGATCCGAGTTATGCGTTCAGGCAGCTCGAGCTCAATACCCAGATCAGTTCGATCGGGATTCTGACCCCACAGACGGTCTGATCCGCGATGCAATAGAGCATTGCACTTTAACGCCGCATGGCGCGTCTGAGTTCAGCACAGCATAGCAGCGCACAGCGCAGCCCCTGGCACTGTACATCACCATCGTTATCTTGAGCATCGCAATTGCCCGTCGCCCAGATTTGGCGTTGAACACTTTCATGCTTCACATTTCTATCTTTTTCCCGGTTCGTGGGTCCATAGTGTTTCGCCAGCCTCGCTCAACGGCGCACGCTTGAGCCTCGAGGAAGGGAGGGGGAGTGGGAGGCTCGCCCGCGCGAGCGTACCACCGCGACTGGGCACGCCGTCGCCCAGTGGAACCGCCGAGAGGTTCAGCTCCAGGGGGCTCCCGGGAAGGACGCGCTGGGAGGTTCGGAAGCTGGCCCTGACATGTGGGGGAGGGAGGGCGATAAGGAGTCGGAGGAGGGGTAGGGCGAAGGGCTTCGCCGATCTCGTAGCTTTCGTCGTTGAGCCCTGGATGCGGGCACTGTTGCCTGACGCCGACCGCACAATGTGCGGTTCGCTGGTAGGTGTTTGGAACTTCGAGGCGGGGCCGTTGTCGGGTCGGTCCTGTGG
>CAUYUJ010020993.1:519696-542196 GCA_963575745.1 Prorocentrum cordatum | reverse complement strand
AGAAGGAGGAGGAGGAGGAGGAGGAGGAGGGGGGGAGGGGGGGGAGGAGGGAGGAGGGTGGGGGAGGAGGGAGGAGAGGAGGGTGGAGGGAGGAGGGAGGAGGGAGGAGGGAGGAGGGAGGGAGGGAGGAGGGAGGAGGGAGGAGGAGGAGGAGGAGGGAGGTTGGGGAGGAGGAGGTGAGGAGGAGGGAGGAGGGAGGAGGGAGGAGGGAGGAGGAGGAGGAGGAGGAGGGAGGAGGAGGGGAGGAGGAGGAGGAGGAGGAGAGGAGGAGGAGGAGGAGGAGGCGAGTGAGCTTCCTGGCTTGGAAGCTGGCAGCGCATCGGAGGCGAGCCAGCACGCCCGAAGCGAATTTCGCGCCGATTTCGCTTCCAACCCCACCTGTAAGCCGGGCCTGTCCCTCTACAGGAGGAATATTCAAAAATATGTAGAATATAGCCTGGGGGCGATTTTTCAACGATTTTGGACCATGTTTGGCGTATTTGTTTGGGTATTTTTATTTTTTCGTCCAAAATTCCCATGTAGGGGGACATGTCCGACTTAACCCCACCTGCTGACTGGTGCCAGCCGCCACGCTTGGAGTCAGTTGCATTGCAGCCAAAGTCAAAACAGCGCTGACAGCGCGAAGATCACCAGAAGCGAGGTGGCGCGCCTGGAGAGAGAGCTTCCGGCCGACAATGCTTCGTAACGCGATGTGCGGCGGAAGCGAGCAGCCGCGTCGACGGGGCTCGCAGGAGAGGCAGGGGAGGGTCGCGGTTGGGACACTGGCCCCGGGCATTCATAGTGAGGTTCAGGCACGCCTCAAGAGGGAAAGAAACACACAGACACAATTAATCGTCGACTCCCAGGAAAATATGGGAAAATATGGGAAGCGGGGGGGAAGACAATTACGCTACCGAGGAACCCCACAGACCTATTTTATTTCCCATGTGTACCATCGCTGCTTCTGCTGCTGCTCCTCCTTCTCCTCCTCGGTGTCCTCCTCCTGCTGCTGCTTCTGCTGCTGCTGCTTCTGCTGCTGCTGCTGCGTCTGCTGCTGCAGCTGCTGCTGCTGCTGCCGCTGCTGCTGCCCCACCTCCCCGTCCTCCTCCTCCTCCTTCTCCTCCTCCTCCTCCTCCTCCTCCTCCTCCTCCTCTACCTCCTCCTACCTCCCAGCGCACCCCCTGTGGCGTCGAGGACATGCCGCGCCTGCCACGCCCTGGGAGCCTGCAGCGCATAGGGCCCCCACCCCCAGCGCACCCCCTGTGGCGTCGAGGAAATGCCACGCCTGCCACGCCCTGGGAGCCTGCAACGCATAGGGCCCCCACCCCCAGCGCACCCCTGTGGCGTCGAGGAAATGCCACGCCTGCCACGCCCTGGGAGCCTACAACGCCTGCAGCGCACAGGGCCCCCACCCCCAGCGCACCCCCTGTGGCGTCGAGGAAATGCCACGCCTGCCACGCCCTGGGAGCCTACAACGCATAGGGCCCCCACCCCCAGCGCACCCCCTGTGGCGTCGAAGGAAATGCCACGCCTGCCACGCCCTGGGAGCCTACAACGCATAGGGCCCCCACCCCCAGCGCACCCCCTGCGGCGTCGAGGAAATGCCACGCCTGCCACGCCCTGGGAGCCTACAACGCATAGGGCCCCCACCCCAGCGCAGCCCTGTGGAGTCGAGGAAGTGCCCGCCTGCCACGCTTTGTGAGCCCGAAAAACGCATAGGGCCCCCGCCCCCAGCGCACCCCTTCGGGGTCGAGGACATGCCACGCCTGCACGCTTGCGAGCCACGAAAAAAGCATAGGGGCCCCCACCCCCAGCTGCACCCCATTTGCTCTGCCGGAAGTGCCACGCCTGCCACGCTTTGTGAGCCCGAAACGCATAGGGCCCCCACCCCCAGCGCACCCCTTCTGGTGTCGAAGACATGCCACGCCTGCACGTTTTGCGAGCCCGAAACGCATAGGGCCCCCACCCCCAGCGCACCCCCTCTGGTGTCGAGGAAGTGCCACGCCTGCCACGCATTGCGAGCCCGAAACGGATAGGGCCCCCACCCCCAGCGCACCCCCTCTGTCGTCGAGGAAGTGCCACGCCTGCTATGCCTGGACGACCGTCGTGCATAGCGGCCATATCGGGACGTGTCTCATGTGGGTGCCCACTATGTGGCGCACACGTCGTGGATGTGTGATGCAGTGAACACGCCAGGCGCGCACTAGCGTTGTATGGTGTGTGTGTGTGTTGTGTGCGAATATGTGCATGCGTGCGGCTGAATGTAGACGCGTGTGTCATGTACTTGCCGTGCATGTGTTGAGCGCGGGTGAGGAGTGGAAGAAGAGGGAGGAGGGGCGATGAGGAGACGCGGGTGCGCCGCGGCAGGGAAGAAAACCATAACCCCACGAAACATGTGGGGAAGCACTTAGAAACTATGGGAAAAAAACGGCGTCTCCAGACACCACGGGCGCTAGTTTTCTTTTTCCTCAGGAGGAGGAGGAGGAGAAGAAGGAGGAGGAGGAGGAGGAGGAGGCGGACCAGTGCAAACCCAAGAGTCCTCCACGATCTTGGAGTAAACCCTCTCTCCAAGTACCCTCTGCACATGCCCATACGACAGTTCCTTTCCACTGATGGACCTGCCTCGTTGGAAGACACCTGTTTGAAGACCCTGAAGCATGCCAAAACATTGCTCTCGGGGTTCCAACGCCCGAGCGCGTCGGCCTCCCAGTTTCCCCCTTCTTGCCAGGCGGCGGGGGCGGCTGCTGCAACCTCGACGTGCAGGCCGGGTTCACGGCCGTGCGCCTCACCGAGGCCGAGGGGCCCACGGAAGGGTAGGGCGCCGCCAGCTGGCCGAGCGGCTTCTTCGTCGCAGCGGCGCGCCCAGATCTCTGGCGTCTCTTTGTTTGTTTGTGCTGTTACCCCAGCGTTGTTCCTTGACTTGTTCGCCCACTTCTTCGGCATGGGCGTGGGCCAGAGAGTAGAAGCCCCTGCAAACCTACAGAGGCCTGCGCATATGGCAGCCAGTGTGCATTCCAGCGCGGCGTTCTGGGGGCAAGGTGGCACAATATATATATATATATATATATATATATATATATATATATGCCCGTGGGAATTTGGGCTCATTTGAGCTGTGGGGCACCTTGCGGAGTTTAGCATGCACTGGGCATGTACCCCAACATCTCTTACACCAACATGTGTGTTGATTTGGATTTCCTCCTATGTTTGAAAACTTGTCCATGAACTGACTGGGTACCAAGATGTTCTCTTTTAGTTGTGTAACTATCCCCTGGTCCCATGCTGAGGTGGGCCAGCGAATTTCCGTCCGATGCAAGGCTGGGTAAAGTCCTGTTCGGCGTGGGAAAAGAAAGGTGTTTCGCGAGTGCCCGCTCGAGGAAAACGTACCCCCGTGTCGGATCCTCGCTGCCTAACGGGGTCCGCAGACAGTCGTTTTCTTTGTAACAGAAATCAAGCAGTGGCGAAGCGTCCTGGCTCGCCTATAGCCCTACCAAACAATGTTCTAAGAACCTTCTGCGGTTTCCACGAAATGTTCTTAGAACAGTTCTGGCGGAGAGGGTTTTGTTTTAACACATGGGGTTTATGTTCTAAGAACATTGTTTGTGTTCTTAGAACACTTTTGGGTTCTAAGAACATTTCGTGGCAGGACTATAGGAATGCTTGGACGGTCGGTCCCTGCTCAAAAAAAGGTACGGAGCGTTTTGCCGCAGGAAGCCTACGAAATAACGCGGTTCGGCTATTTTTTTGGTTTTCGAACATGTTTAGGACAGTTTTGTTTTTGATGTTCGAGCATATTTAGGACAGTTTTGTTTTTTTCTCCTGCCCGCTCGAGGATGGCACGCCCTGCGCGCGGGGTTCCAGAGGATGATGTCCTGCGCCCCCCCGCGCGCCTGTTCTGCAGCAGGGACGCCGGCTTCTTCTTGCGTGCCCGCTCGAGGCTGCATCGCGCCCTGCGCGTCGAACGTCTGAGGATGAGAATCGCGCGAAGCGCTTGCTGCGAAGCGCTTGAGAGGCCTGAGCGCCCTAGGATGCCCCTGGCGCTTTCCATGCCCGTTCCGTGGCGCGTCCCCTGCCGCGTCCCCTGACGCGTCCTCTGGCGCATCCCCGAGTGCGCCCCCAGTACATTCCGTGGCACGTCCATGCGCCCTGCGCCCCGTGTCGTCTCGTCCCGCTCCGGAGTTGAGTCGGATCTTCTTGAGATCGAGCTGATTGAGCGTCCCACACATTTCAACTGCAACCAATTCTGGGCCAGTTATGCGTTCACGCAGCCGGGGCTTAAGATCTAGATCGGTTCGGTCAGGATTCGGGTGCCAAGGGCGACTTGGCCCACAACGTTATAGAGAACAGCGCAATTCATCGCGGCATGACACATCTCATTTGAGCACGGCACAGCACTGCACAGTTTTGCACGGTCCATCACGACCAATATCTTCAGCCCTGCAGTTGCTTGTCGCCCAATCAGATGTCCTGAAGACGTAGCCATGCTTCGCGTTTCTAAAGTCCTTTCCGGGTTCGTGGATCGACCATGTTCAGGTAAAGTGCTCATCCCGGGGCTCGCACCCTGTTTATTTTACAAGGGAAAGTCTTCCGCTTCAGATTGTGTTGCTGGCCTCTGGCTTACGGGATTCTCCCATTGCCGCCGGCCTCCTTTCTTTTAGGATGGGGCATGCCAGAGCTAAGTTTGGATGAAATTGCGCCCGTCGTGAAGCAATGTCGGGACTCCACGCGAGGACCAATATCGTACGTGACGGCTTGCGCAGCAAAACTGAAAATCACCAATCGAATTCTGACGGTTTGCATTGCGAACTTGTTGAGAGACGCGAGCATCGCGTACTTTACTAGGGATCGCAGCCTCGGGGACGCGAATGCAGCGTAAGTTATAGAAGGATTGTGGCTTCGAGGGCGCGAATAGTGCGTCATTTACTAGGGATCGTGGCCTCTTGGACACGAATGTTGCATAACTGATTTGGGTTCTAGTCTCGAGGACGCGAGCATCGTGTAATTTACTTGGGATCGTTGCCTCGTGGGTGCGAACAGTAATGTACGAAGGCTCGTGGTCTCGCGGACGCGAAACTTGCGTAATTTACGAAGGAACATGTCTTCGAGGACACTCGCATTGCATACTTTGCAAGCGATCGTGTCTTCGGGGACGCGAATCGTTTGTGATTAATACGGATGGGATCGTGGCCTCGGGGACGCGATTACGGTATACATTTGACAGCCGTGGCCGCGGGGACGCGGGGGACAGTGGCCTCGGTGACGCGTATTTTGCATAGCACGCGGTTGTTCATGGTCTCGGGGACGCGAACATTTTGTATTTTACACGGGATCGTGGGTCGCAGCGATTGGATCATGCACGAAAGGTGATGGTGTCGGGGACGCAACTAGTGTACACGTTGTAAACATATTGCTTCGGCAACGCGAGTATCGCGTACATTGCGAATGATTGCGGCCTCGGGGGCGCGCATCTCGTGTAATTTTCGAGGGTTTGTTGCCTCGGGCACGCGAATAAAACAAGTAATTGACCAGGGTTCACAGTCTCGGGGACGCGAACGTCATGTATTTTTGCGTGTCCCATCCCCTCCAACACATTCTGAGACCACCCAGAGGCTTGGTACATTGGACGGTTTTGGGTTTTCCCCCTCGCGCGGACTTCAACAAGTAGAAAGTAGGACTACGATGCGGGAGACTTGAAACTGGAATTGGAGCAGGGAGCAGCAAGCCTGATCCGCGCAGCCTGATGGCCCCACAAGGGGGCTGGCGGATTCAAAATCGCGGTCTCGCGCGGGACGTCCTTACAATTTCTGGAGGAATCGCGCTTTCGTGTGGCTCTCCTTGACACGCTATGCCGACGTGGAGCCCCCAACACTCAGGAATCACGCGCTCGCCTAGGATTTTTGACGATTTACTTGGGAATCGCGGTATCGCTTGAGACTTCCTCGCGATTCATGCAGGACTGACGCTTCAGCGAAGCTCCCGCTCGACCCCGCCGTCTGGGCCTAGCTTCAGCGACGCTCCCGCTCGACCTCGCCGTCTGGCCCTACCGACCAGCCCCGCCCGACCCGCCCGTCTGATTCTGCAATCTGTTGTCTGTTCTTAACACGCCTCCCTCCAATTCCCGTCGTGCTCCATCCTTCTCTCTCTCCGTTGTCCCTTCCCTCCTCCCTTCCCTTGTTCTAGGGGCTGTGCCAACTACGCGTGGCAGGTAAGGAAGACATACCCCCAAGGGGGGTACGATCGAAGTCGACGAGGGCGGGTTACGAGCGTTTAGGATATACATGTTGCGTGGCACGCGATTCCCTCGGAGGAGGCCGACGCCGATGACGAGACATCGACCGCGCTCGCTGGGGCAGGGTGATGATGAGGAGGGGAGGGGGGGAACAGATGGCGGCGAGGAAGACGATGCGAAGGGGGAGTGAGCCACCACGAGCCCTCTTGGTAGGACCAGGGCTCACATGGGGCGCTCTAGAAAGGGCGTCGCCTTCGAGATATCGAAGGCGTTGACACTGCTGCCTTGGCGGAAGGCCGGCGGAGCCCAGCGGAGCCCGGCGGCAGGAAAAATGTGTCGTCAAGGGATAGCGCCTTTTTGGATTCGGGATTGCTGGAATGCACCATGCGAGCGACGCAGAACCAAGGGGTCGACTGCGCCGACATTCGCGCGTACGCTGCCCGCGTGAATCGCGCGTAAGCGCCCTCGTTTCCAGTGCAGCGTGCCACGCTGGGGGCCAGCGTCAGTCACCGCGTGAGGTCGCTATGCCATCTCGCGCAAGGCCCGCTTGCGATCGTCGCCCATCCGGCAGGATTTCGACTTCTCCTCACCGCCCTCCTTCCGCTTGCCGCGCGAGGCTGGCGGCTTCGAGGTGGACGTCGAGTCTGCGAGGGTGAAGCTGCCGGCCGACGGGTGCCTTTGGAAGCCTACGCCTCCGCCCCAGCCGCAGCACGTGTGAGCCGGCCCCGCCTCGGCGGCAGCAGCCCGCGTGGCCAGCCGCCTCTTGGTGGCTGGACGCAGCTCGGAACGCTGGTGTGTTTGGGCCCACCCTGGGAGGGATCCAGAGTCGGCGAGCGCGTTCCGCTACTCGCAGGGTGCATACTCGCAGGCGTCCGACACGCATCCTTTCTTCCTCGACGTGATTTAGCGTAGATCCCCCACGGCGGATCCAGGCCATTTGCGCGTAGTTCCTTTGCGAGTAGTGGAGCGCGCTCGTCTACAGAGACCGATCTTGAGCAGCCGTTGTCTCAGCTCGCCCTGCTCCGACTCCGCCTTCCGAGCTCTCCACTCATTGCTGCATGCTCCTCCACCCCCTCCCCCTCCAGTGTACAGTCGCCGTGGCGGACCGCCGGTTGTCACAGCGCACCCCGCGGCGCAGGAATTCGGAAGGGCACCCGCGCGTGGCCGTCGGGGTGCGCTCCTCTCGCGGCCGCGCGTGGCCGCGTGGCCGCTACGCGGCCGCACGGCCGCGCACCCGCTCGTGGCCGGGAGGGGGGCCCGCGCGCAGCCGCGCGTGCCCGCGCGCAGCCGCGCCGCTGCTTGTTGCGATAATGCCAGCTGCCTTCGGGCCTCGCGCCGTGCTCGCGGCGCCGAGCGCTGTGCGCTGCGTGCGAGAGCCGCGGCCTGCCCCGGGCGGGCCGTGGCCGCGGCAGCGTACGGTCGGCACCGAGGCGTCCCGCTGCACAACAAAGCTTCGAGGAGCCTTTGAGGAGGAAGAGGTACCCATACCTCTACTCGCCCGTTTTCCCCTTCTTGGGCCTCCTGGGAGGCCCTTGTCGCCACCGCTGGATTCGCCTCGAAATTCTGGTCAGAACGCACCCGGGGAGAGGTCGGGGGAGTAGCGGTATCGGTACCTTTTGGTTTCTCCAGATCCTCCCGGGTCCTTGCCCGCCGCTGCTGCTGCCTCTGCTTTCCCGTCCTCCCTTGTCATGCTCCTCGTTCTCCTCCCTCTCCTCCCTCCTCCTCCCTCCTCCCTCCTGCCGCCTCCTCTCCTCACCTGCCTTCCTGGCTCGAGTTGCCAGATTGTTCCCTGGGCTGTACCAGCATTCCGTTGCGCTCGGTTGAGGATCTCCCTCAGAAGAGGCCAACGCGGGGAAGTATCCCTTCTCTCATCATGGGCCTTCTTGCGGCGGACCGCCACGGCGGCCACGGTAAGATCTGGGCTTGCATCGCGTGCGGGTGCAAGCGCAATGAATCATTGCGGTCTTGGTGAAAGCATTGTAAAGAGCCGAGGCAGCACTCCGACTCGTCCGCCAGTCATTCAAGCTCCTGGGGCTGCTGGTGCAGCAGAGCGATTTGGTGGCGGAACCAGCTGACGACGGTCCACGACGGAACGTGCACGACGTATGCGGATGTGGTGCCTGGTGGTCGCCTACTTCGTTTGCCTGGACCTCAGTTCGTGGGCCCGTAGGGCCCCGTGGGCGCCTTGCCAGTGGTTGTTGCTGAAGCAACAGTCTCTGACCTGCAGTCCGCCATCCAACTACTATTTGAAAAGGTTGGCGGCACGGCAAGCGCTGCTGCCTACAAGGAGATTGTCTCATTCCGCCAGGCTGCTGCGTTCCCGCCCCCCAGCCCCAACGACACACGAACGATGTCTTCCAGCGTGTGCGCGCCCTTGAGGGAAAGCTTGAAGAGATAGCATACGGCCACACTCGACAGGAGGAGCAAATGTGCCGACAACGTGAGTGGGTATCTTCAGTGTTTGAGGATCTTGCCCAGGCGGAGGCCGAACACCAAGCTTGTGCAGGACCTCCACGAGAAGGTGGCTCCCCAGCCAGGCCCCACACCTAACGACGTCAAGGCTGTGCCAGGGCTGTCTATAGAAGATCCCCTCGACGGCCGTGTCGTCCTGATCCCCATCTCGTTGCGGTCCCTGGGCGCGCTTGGTCGGAGGATCACGGGTACGACCACGCAGTGGAGTTTGTTCAAGCTCCAGACGGAGCTTAAGAGTGCGGTCTTTCCCTAACTCGGTGAGGCGGCAGCCAAGGCACGCCAGGCTCGCTAGGACAACGATCATTGCTTGCTCGCCTCACGAAGAAGAAGAAGAAGAAGAAGAAGAAGAAGAAGAAGAAGAAGAATAAGAAGAAGAAGAAGAAGCGCAGCACAGTTGAAGGCTGAGCTCCAGTTCCAGAACCAGCACAGCAGCCTTCAGGGTGAGAGTGTGGAGGCAGCGGCAGCGGGAGTGGTGGCGCCGCGGCTTCGGTCGACGGGGCCAGAGCAGCAGTTGCCGCAGACGCTGCTGGTGCTGCTTCGGCATCTGCTGCTGCTGGGGCTGAGGCTCTCGAAGCGAAGGCCCAGCTCCGTACCGCAGTCGAGTCGATTGCAGCGTCTGCCGCTCATGTCCCCTCCCGTTGGAGTCGCCGAGGGCTCCAGCATGTGCGAGGGACAACTCTTCCACGGAGTGTGGCCCGTGTGCTTCGCTCTCCCAAGGGGGTCGCCAAGTTCTGGCAGCGCTTGAACTGGGTCAAGGCTTGGGCTTTTCGGGCTTGGAAGCCCCTTGTGGAGCTTTCCGGCGGCCTCCGTCCTGTCCGTCCCCTGTCCTTCAGTTCGGGGGCGGAAAAGAGGGGGGTGATGACTGGGGGGTGGTGGTGGATATCATGGCGGGGGCCATCATATTTCCCCAGATTTTATGGCGCCTCTTCTTATTTCATTACGTCCCTGGCCCCCCCGCTGGGCCGCGCACGTGCCGCCGGTCATGATTTGCACCCCCCCCTCTTGGACACCCCCGTCTTGGCCGTTCCCGAGTTGCAGTTCGAAGGGCCTCGGGGTTCATTGGCGAGAGCGGCTGACTAGGCCAGTGTCCCGGGGCGGGGGTCGGGCAGACATTCGTGAATTGCTGCGACAGGCTGTGCAATTCTCATGCTGGAGCACCACCCAGCGCGTAGTGAACGCACCAGACAAGCGGGCCACTGGTCTTTGAGTCGAGGGTGGCGGTTCCTATGGAGCCTAGCGTCTCCTGGGGAAGCGTTTGGCACTCGCGGCGGGGTGGAGATCTTCTGTCGAGCCTGTCTTCATGGGAACCAGGGTCGTCAATGCGCTGGGCTTAATCGAATCATGCCTGGCATGGCCGGTTTTCCAGGACGTCTCGATTTGTGTGTTCGTCGTTGCACCTGTATGGTGGTCAAGGCATATATGAGTCCGGTGTCCACCTTCCCGCGTATGCAGGGGTTGCTGAAGCCTCTGCGCCGCCCCCATGGACTTCTTCGGTGGAGTCTACACTGCGCGGCCGTTTTCTCCCCACGAGCATTGGTTTTCGAAGGGGCTGCGCGGCCGCCCCCTCTCCCCCGGCAGTGCTGGCGCGCGCAGGGCGACGATGGGGGCTCGAGATGGGTTGTTTTTCCCGTTGCATGGCGCGCAGCTCGGCTTTTCTGCTTTTCGATGGACACGGTCGTAGCCGAGGGCCCTATACAGGAAGCGCCGCGTGCGATGGCCCAGCTGCGTGACTGGCAACACATTCGGGCTCCACGTCGCATCGACGCAGCAGCCATCGGCCATCTCCTTCTGGTGGCGCATGTCCTCTTGTCGCGGGCGATGCCCCTGCCTTTTGTGGCTGGTACTCCGCGCCCTGCCATCTTTCATTCTCCGAGAATTTGCCGCCGATCTTCTTCGCGCCTGGCTCGAGTTCGCTGGCCCGGGGCAGCTTCGTCGCCGAGGCGTGCTCCGAGAGGCAGGCGGCCGTGGCGACGACTTCCGGTGGCGCTTCGTTCGGCTGCTCGCTGGTGCCGACAACGCGGGTTTCAATGCCATCGACGCACGCGCCGATGTTCATCTCCGCCCTCGGCCATGCCCGCGCCGGGTCGGGGGTCCGATGCGGCGCCTTGCGAAATCGATTGGCGACCTTGGGCCCAGCGTGCAGGCCCGCGAGCGCGCGCGCGGGGCTTCGCACCGCTCTCGGGAAGGCGAAAGACTTCACGGACAGCGCCAGGGCACTCGTCGGAACCTGCCGCGGCATCTCGATGTACCGCATGACATGCCAGGACGCGTGCTCGTAGGCCTTTTCGAGGTCCATCAACGACCTCGCCGAGCGGATTGGCGAGCCCTGCAGTGATTCATCATCTGGCATGGGCTTCACGCCGCGCGCTGGCTGCGTCTGCCGGGCGCCGCTGCGCGTGCTCTGTTGAGGGGCGGATTGGATGCGTGAGTGCATCTAACGTGCACCGTATTCTTAGTCTGTCGAGACCAGACATAAAGGTCAATCTGGCAGGGGGGCCTCATCAGATGCGGCCCGCCTAGATTCGCCGGTTGGGCGTTGGGGCACCGGCTGCCTGGGCACTGTAAGCTCGGCTGCTTCTGAAATTTGAGGCGGCGTCCAGCCGCGCGGACACAGCGGAGCAACGCGTCAACGGCCGCTTCCCTTTCCTGGGCGATCCAGCCCAGATCCGGCTTGAATTTCGTGTTCAGCGGAGCAGCCAGGTAATCTCAGCGAGTCGTTCAGGCCAAACCCGCGCTTCTCCAGTCTTTGGCCGGCTCTTGGATTGCAAGCCCGCAGCTGGCGCCGCCTGGCCCGTCGCGGGCCTGGCGAGGCCATGCGGTCGCCCCCCTTGCGCGCGCGGGCCAATCCTGGATTCAAGCCCGTTGCTCCGAGGATCCTAGGCTTTGCGGCTAAGAGAGTAGCTCGCGGGCCGCGCCCCAGATCTGCGGGCGAGGGTCGCCTGAGTTCCGGGGCGACTTCCAGAAGCTTCGCGCCCTTTAGGGGGCATTTCGCGAGGCTGCTAGGTTGGCGAAGGCAGTTGTTGCAGTCGACCGCCTCATTGCGTTCTAGGGGGGATGGTCTTGGTGCTCCGCCGCGCTGAGAGCGCTGACCCGGGGCAGACGCGTCGGGGCTTCGCGCCATTCTGGGGCTTCGCGAAGGTTGGAAGGATTGCTCTGTTGGCTTGGTTTGGAAGGATTGCGCTTTCCTGTCGGTCTTGCGTCGTTGGGTTCCCAGCGTCGCGGAGCTGTTTGCTGACCCTCAGTTTTCGGGGGATCTCAAGAGGAATAGTGCACTTGCTGCAGCGGCATTTCCACGTGCGGCGAACGCGGCCCGACGCGCAGCGTTGGCTGGAGCGGGGGCCCCGGGTGGCGCCGTTGCCGCCGCACTCGATGGCGGCGCCGAGTTGTTTGAGTGAGCGTTGGGGGGGGGGGCCTTCTGATCGTCCCCGGGATCCTGCTCTTCAAGAGCCATGCGCGAGGCGTGTCCAGACTGCTTCCGCAAGGGTTACTTGGGGAAGCCAGTTGCGACCAGTCTGTCTCGGGGCCCCAACGTTTTCGCGACTCGGCTTCTGTGCCCGACGGTCTCGCTTCAACTGCTGAACTAAGTGATATGGGTGGACGAGGAATGCTTCTTCATGCTTTTCAAGGGCTCCGCGCAGGAGCGGCGGGCGACGTTGCTGTCAACCGGGGCCTGGTCGTTTTCATGGCCAAGGGGGAGATCGCGGATTGCGTCGGCGGGCCGATGTGAAGCCTGCGCGAGACTCGGTCAATTTGTTGGGGGGGGGCGCGGATCGCATTATCTTGAGTGAGTGGGTTAACTGGGGTCTATGGGCAAGCGTCTGTGACCTGTGCCGAGCCTCGGCGAGGTTCTGTTCTGCGAATGTTCATCGGCAAAAATGAACTAGAGGCCGCATCGAATCTGACCACCCCGGCCATCTGGCATTGTGCTCCTGCAGAGCGTGGCGCGGGAGGCGTTCTCCAGGGCGGTCGCGTTGCTTTCCTAGGAATTCGTGAGAATATTCCGGGCGCGCTTCGGTCCCCGCGCCGCGGGATTAAGACGTGTGCTCTTCTCGACGGGGGCAGATTTCTTGGACTTCAGATTGCGTCTGGGATTGAGGAAAGGCGTCGAGCGTCTGGCCTCGCGCTTGGCCCCCCGCTAGACCTTGGATTTCGAGCGCTGATCTGCGCGCTGCGGAGCCCGGCCCGCTGTCGACGCTGCAGCGCGGACGAATTTGCTCATGTATCCGCGAACCTTTTTGTCGGCGCGCCTGTCTGGCCTGCGATCGTGGGCGAGCGCGGCCTGGCTGCGGGGCTCGTCCTGATCGGCGTCGGGGGCAGGTTCGAGGAATTGGCGCGCGGGGGGGAGGGGTCGAGGCAAAATGCGCGCGGCGACAAACGGGGCAGATCTGGGCGTCTTCCTGGGGCGCGGCGGCGGGGGGCTGGCTGGAAGGGCCCGGCGATGTTCGGGGAGTTCGGGAGGTGCGCGGGCTAGGCTTGAGCATCGCCGAAACCGTCGGGGACTGGGGTCCGCAGCGGTGCCCGTCGTCCAGTTCGTTGCTCAGTTTTCCGAGCCACCTCGAAACCTGTCCGTCTGGAGGACGAATGCCTGCAGCCGCTGTTCAATTGGACCCTCCATGCGATTCCGAAAGATGTCTTCTTCGATCGGGAGGAGGTCGGCACCGTGCTGAAGTCGCCTCGGCTGAGGCGCCAGTGCGTGGCGGCGAGGTATTGCGCGGCCAGACAGGAGGAGCGAGGATATCCCAAAGTTTGTGCAAATGCATAGCGCAGTCATCGAAAGTGGTGACCTCCTGGTAGCTCATGTGTTTGCCCCTGTCTTCTTGAAACCCCCGTTGTGCCAGCTGGATCGCGTCTGTCGATTTCTCGATCAGGTGCCTCGCATACCTGGACATCCCGAGAAGAGAGGGTTTCAGGCGTCCGAGTTGAAGGTTCTCCAGACTCTGGTTCCTGGAGTTCGAGCTTGTGAGGCGCTAGCTGCTAGGGACGGGCACTGGATTGGGCCCCAGGAGATCTCGCAATACATTGGGATTCAGATGGCGGTAAGGCTAGGCCGTGCAGGACAATTCGTTCCTTACTCAATCGCCCATAGCATCTTTTTTTTTGTCTTCCCCCCCGTTTTTATGTTTCCAGCCATTGGTTCTACAACTGTTGATTTCAACTGCTTTGTGACTGTGTCGGTCTCCTTAGACCTGACAGCTGGTACTTCACCTTGCTGAAGCCTGCTCAAGGCCCGCCTTCCGTGTTCCGTAGGGCGGCCTAGGCAGGGACGCGCCCTTTGTTTTCTGGGTCCTGGATGGGGCGATTCAGTTTGCCCTCGCAGAATTAATTCATGGGGACCCCGCGTCGCTGGTTAGATTTGCAAGGTATCTGGATCTAGTCCTTAACTGCTATATCAAGGGCAGGAACGCGCGACGGCGATCATATGTCGCGGAGCTGCTGCAGGCCCAGTGGTACTTCGGCACGCCACGCTTCGTCGCGGCCTTCACGGATGACCCGCTTTCTTTGATTGAGTCCACCTCCCTTCTCCATCCTCTCCCCTCCTTCCCCCTGTCTTTCCTCCTCCTCCTTCTCCTCCTCCTCCTCCTCCTCCTCTTCCTCTTCCTCTTCCTCCCCCCATCGGGTCGTCCTGGTGGGCTCTCTGGCCAGGACGTGGCCTGGTTCGAGCCCGCGGACTGGCGCCACGCGCAGCGGTGAGGGCGCCACGGCGCGGCCCAGGCAGGCGGCGACGGGGACGGAAGAGGAGGAGGAGGAGGAGGAGGAGGAGGAGGAGGAGGCGGAGGAGGAGGAGGAGGAGGAGGCGGAGGAGGAGGAGGAGGCGGAGGAGGAGGAGGAGGAGGAGGAGGAGAAAGTGGGGAGAGGCACGCACAGGTGACAAAAAGGCCATGGGAGCAGACACGGGAAACTCGTGCGATTGGACGAAGCCCCTTCTGGATCGTCCGCCGCCTCCGCTGAAACTCCAGCCGCCTCAATCTAGGCCTCCTAGATGGGGTCGGAGTAGATGGAGTCGGAGCGTCGCGCCGCACCGCCGATGCATCGCCGATGCGGCTTGATGTGCAGCCCGATTTGCGTCACGTCGGCGTCGCCGATGCATCGCCAACGTCGACGGTGCATCGCCGGTGCATCGCCGATGCATCGCCGATGCGTCGACGATGCATCGCCGATGTATCGGCGATGCGGCGCGATCCTCCGACCCCATCTATTCCGACCCCATCTAAGAGGCCTCTAGCTTCTCTTCGGCACAGGGCAAGGGCGGAGGTGGGGCGGGCAGATTCGGGCAGCGGGTTGCGGTCAAAATCGTGCACGCCGAGGTGCAGACAAGGTTCAAGGGAGGAACAACCACCCGGACTGGACAATCAGCGTTTACTACACGGCCCTGGGTGGTTACTAAACAGCCCTGCCCAGTTCGATTCCTTCTTTGGGCGCGTTTGCTGAACCGACTCGCTTGTCGGGGTGGTTATTATGAGGGTGGATTTTTTGCCCTCCAAAGGTGGCGCGCACGCGCTCACAGAGGCACACACGCACGCGGGCGGGCAGGCGGTGACATTGGCGAGCGGGCGAGCAGAGGCAGAGGAGGAGGACGGAGGAGGGCGAGGGAGACGAAGAGGAAGAGGCGGGGAGGTGGGAAAGGTGGGGGAGCGGAGGAGAAATATGAGGATTAAGCGGCACGAGAGAAGTGGGGGAGGAGAAGGGAGGAGCAGAGGGAGGAGGAGGAAGAAGGAGGCGGAGGAGCAGGAGGAGGAGGAGAAGGAGGAGGAGCATGAGGAGCAGGAGGAGGGGGACAGGTTGAACAGGGGACCGGGGATTGGGATTAAACAGGGAACGGGTTGGAGGGATGGGAGGGGATGGATCTGATCAAAGGGAGACAGAACGGTTGATGTAACGGGATGGGTGGGCAATCGGGTACACTGTCAGGGGGAGATTCAGATGAGATGTAGTTAGGGTAGGAGAGGAGAGGAGGAGGAGGAAGAGGAGGAGGACCAGTGTAAACCCAAGAGTAATCAACGATGTTGGAATTCATCCTCCCTCCAAGCTCCCTCTCCAGAAGCCCCTACATCGGTTCGTTTCTTTTGAGGTAACTGCCTCGTTGGAAGACAACCGTTTGAAGATCCTGAAGCATGCCGAAACATTGTTCTCGGGATGCCTTGACGATCCAGAATCGTGCCAGAGGGTCATTTGTTGGATTTAAACACAGCGAATCAACATAATTGTAGCACCCGCGTAACCCTGAATCCTTGCAAAACACAATTTCGGGTACGTGGATCATGGGAATCCGTGACACTCTTGCAAATATTGAAAACGAATGTGCGAGGCGCTAAGGCGAGAGCCACATTTTGAAAACGACCTGCCCTCCATCTGTGAAGCTCTTGCAAATTTTGAAAACGAATGTGCGCGGCGCTAAGACGAGAGCCACATTTTGAAAACGACCCGCCCTCAATCCGTGACCTGCAAATGTTTCGGCGGATGTGCGCGGCGCTGAGGCGAGAGCCAAATTTTGAAAACGACCCACCCTCAATCCGTGAAGCTCCTTGCAAATGTTTGAAACGAATGTGCGCGGCGCTCAGGCGAGAACCGCATTTTGAAAACGACCCGCCCTCAATCCGTGAAGCTCTTGCAAATGTTTGAAGCGAATGTGCGCGGCGCTAAGGCGACAGTTACATTTTGAAAACAACCCGCCCTCAATCCGTGAAGCTCTTGCCTTTTTTACAAAGGAATGTGCGGCGCGCTAAGGCGAAAACCACATTTTGAAAACGACCCGCCCCCACCCGTGAAACTCTTGCAGTTTTTGAAAACGAATGACGCTGAGGCGAGAACCACATTTTGAAAACGACCCGCCCTCAATACGTGAAACTCCTTGCAAATGTTTCAAACGAATGTGCGGGGCGCTGAGGCGAGAGCCACATTTTGAAAACAACCCGCCCTCAATCCGTGAAGCTCCTTGCACATATTGAAAAAAAAATGTGCGCGGCGCTAAGGCGAGAGCCACATTTTGAAAACGACCCGCCATCCATCTGTGAAGCCGTTTTTAAATTTCATAGTCGTAAGTGGTGAGGAAGTCTCAGGCGAAACGCCCGACCCGCCCTAAAAACTGGCTTCGGGGTCCGACAGGGAGAAAATATTTATAAGGAGAAGGAATGGAGGAGGAGGACGACGACGCGCAACATAATGAAATGAGGGGGAGGCTGAGTACATGTAGAGTTGAAGGGGGAGGAGGAGGAGGAGGAGGAGGAGGAGGAGGAGGAGGAGGAGGAGGAGGAGGAGGAGGAGGACGAGGAATCATGAGTTGGATGCCGGGGTGTTCTAAGCCGCTCGAGGCAACAAATTCTGCTGCCCCAGCGCCTTACTTAGCTTTGGGGGCATGAGAACAGATATGGCTGCTGATGTTCCCTCCCCTTCCACTTCCCTTTTCCGCCGCAGCCGGACTTGACTCAACAGCGCCTTTGGTCCCAGCCCCGGCTGCGGCGACATAAGGGGCAGGGCGATGACGACGACGACGACGAGGAAGTTGAGGGCGAGGACGAGGACGACGGGACCAAGCAGACTTACCAGACGTCCAGTCAGACCAGCCAGGTTGACCAAGCAGGCCAGCTGGGCAGGTTAACCAGACCAACCAGGCCAGCCAGCCGGTCGCGGCGGGCGAGCTCATCGCGCTGGCAGGTGGCAGCACCCTGGCCAAGGGTCTCGCAGCCCACCGAGACAGCGGGCATAGAGCCCCGCCCCACATCGATCGCGATGCCCGTGCCCTCGACCGCGCCGGCGCCTTCCTTCGACATCCAGGCCTTGCTGAAGATGTCGTTCAGCGTGTTCGGCGGTGGCTCGATGGCAAGCTGGCGGAGCGCTGGGACGCGCAGAGCACCGAGGCTGGCGAGGTGCAGGCGCGCTCGGCTGGCGCATCGGATTCGGTGGGCTCGCAGGGGCAGAAGATCCCCGAGCTGTTCGAGTTGTTCCATGGCGGCTCGGATGGCGCCGTTTCCGAGGCGTCGGACTGGCAGCAGACGGAACTGTGCTTCCAGCTCACGGCTGAGTGGAAGGAGGCGCAGGCGTTGGCGGACTCGCTGGCGCAGGAGGTCATGGACCTCAAGTCCCTGGCATGGGAGCTCAAGCGCGTCGCGGTCGGCGCCGTCGACGCCGCGGCGAGGGGCATTTGCAAGCATGCGGAGCCTCCCGAGTTCAGGAAGCAGTCCTATCCCGAAGAGGTTGACGCCGACGTCCAGAAGGGCGACGTTGCCGACGAGGCGGTCGCCATGGACGCGCTGGCGGCTGAGGCCTCGGAGGACGAGGGCGAGTTCGAGGCCGAGGGCGACGACGCGCGCAACGAGCTGGCGATCGTGGACCCGCAGGCCTTCGTGGAGGTTACGTGCTCCGTCGACTCCGTGGGCCTCGTCGCCGCCGGGCCGTCTTTGGAGGGGCGCGGCAACGGCCTCTCTCTTGGGCCCTGGGCCTCGGGCTCCGTGCCAGGGCCCGCCGTGCGCGCGCCTGGGGGAGGGCGCGCGTGCAACTCCGACGGCGAGGGCCTCCCTGGAGGCCTGGTCCTGCCAGATGGGGCCGCGGAGGCCCGCTCCTCCCTGGAGGCGGCGCCGGCGGCGCGGAGCTGGGGGGCCACGCAGACTGTCATCCTCGCGGCTCATTTGCGGTCCGCCGCCGCGCTCGAGCGCCGCCTGGCCGAGTGGAGGCTGGAGCGCGACGAACTCGAGGTGCCGCAGGCGGTCGCCGCCGGGCCCCTGGCCGCGAAGCAGGCGGCCAGGAACAAGCTGAAGGCCAAGACGGTCTCGTTCGGCACCGTGGCAGGGGCGCTCAAGGCCGAGACTGTCTCGCGTGGCGCAGTGGCAGGGGCGCCCGAGGCCGGCGCCAGGGCCAGCAGCGCTCCTGGCGCGCCCCCGCAGGTGGCCAGGGCCGAGGCGGCCGCGCCTGGGACCCTCGACCTGGTCCAGGCGAAGCTTGCGCTCGAGGATGCGCTGGCCTCCAGGTGCTCTGGCCGCGCTGGCCGCTGCAGCGCCGCTGAGGGGCAGGCGCGCGCCGAGCAGGTGGCCGCCCTCGGCCGCTTCCTCGGGGCCGCGGCCGCTGCAGGGCATGGTGGTGAGATGGCTGTGCCACTTGCTCGGGCCGCGGAGCGGGTGCTGGGCCTGGGGGCGGTGGGCCTGGAGTTGCCTGCGCTGCTCGCGTGCGCCGAATCTTGCCGCGATGCGAGTGTTTGGAATGCCTCTGAGTGATGGTTTGCCTCGCACTCTGTATTTCGTGATGCCTTTCCCAGGTGTGTCTCTTCGGCCTCCGTGAGACCCTGGAAGACCCTGAGCTCGCGCTCGAAGGGTGAGTGACGGGCCCCCGACCCCATCGGGCTCTTGGGCCTCTTGGGGCGGCGCTGGGCCCGAGGCGGCCCGCGCCCTTTTCCTGCCTCCTGGGGCTCCGCCCTGCGCGGGGGCGGCCCTTGTAGGCCCTCTGGGTCGGCCCAGAGGTGGCCTCGGGTTTTGGCACCGCAGCGGCGCCCCCTCTAGCCTTTATAGGCCCCGCAGAACCAGAGCCAGATTAGCCCGACCAGCCAGCCAAACTAGCCATTTAGACCAGCCAGACCAGGAGGCAGACCAGCTAGCCGCTCAGACCAGCGAGGCCCAGACCGGACGAAGCAAACCAACCTGCCCAGACCAAGCAGACCAGATAGATTAGCCAGTCAGACTGGCCAGGTAAACCAACGGTCACATGTAAGTCTTTAGCTGAAGTCCCAAGCTTTATAACTACTCTTTTGAAGCTTCGACAGGGGCGCGCCACAGACAGTTCAGGAATGGCTCCAATGCGGCCCCGCAGAGCTCATCATGGCTTTCAATAAGATAGCCCAAGAAGCGCCAGCGATAGAAGGCGCAGCCCTCCAGATACGCAGCGTGGGGTCACAGGCGATCGAACTATATAAATCCACAGTTGCTTTTGAATCTGAAGTGTCTGTGGTCATCATGATGCCCATGCGCGCTGAAGTTATTTGATTCGCCGTGGACGCCTGGTAGCAATCGTGACTCAACGCGTGGCCAGTGACCTTGCGTTTATCACGTCGCTCGCATTGGCTTGGTTTACCAACGTAGCGTTTCGCCGTCACGCAAGGGTGCTTGCAGTCTGGATGCTGGCACGGGTCCGTGCGGGCAGTCATGCAGATGGCACAGAGTTCGCGTGGGTCGTGCTAGAGCCAAAAATGACTGCGGTCGTTGTTGCCGTTTCTACCAGCATTTCGGGCGCAGCTGGACTAAAGCGTTTATTACTTTCCCCCCTCCCTCTCTTCCAAAGAAGAAGTCAAGTTAGAATAACGCATTGCGCCGGGCCAGCCAGACCGGCCAGACCACCAAAAAAAGAGAAAAATGCTCTTAGGGCGGGGGGAGTTTAGCACGCGGTAGTCGTCGTGCCAGTCCTCGTTTTCGTGGGTTTTCTCGTCTGTCTCGTCGCAGCCGTGATCGTGCTCGTTGTGTTCTTCCGTGGTCTGCCTTCTGTCTGCCTTCTGTTCTTTGTCTTCTCTCCCCCTCGCAGCTCTGTTGTCCATTCGGCTTGCAGAGGGGGCGCGCATCAAGAAACCATCTACTTTTTCGTCAGGGCGCCTTGGGTTTCTTCGCTCCGCGCGATGCGCGGTGACTTCCCGCGGCCGTTGAAGGAGCTGCTGCGTTCGGGGTGCTCCGGGCCCCCCCTCAGTTGCACCTCGCGCGCGGGTTTTCAGGGCTGTGTTTCTTGCGAGGATTTCTTGCGGCCGCGCCCGCGCTGTGTATTCCATCGGCTTCCCGTTCGATGCGGGCCAAACCAGCCAGGCACAGGCCATGCCAGACAGAGCCACCTGACCAGCCACACCAGATGCACAAACCGTGCAGCACACAAAAACATGCAGAGCAAACGAAACTGCAAATCAGAAGCTAAAGCTCCTGCGCTAAGCTCAAGCCAGACCGACCAGGCCAGCCAGATCAGATGCAATAGAAATTGCAATGCAATAAGCAGCAACGCAAAAATACTTGCAATGCGAAAACACATTGTATTTCGGTGGTCGTAGTAGTTGGCGCTGCCTTCCTGGGCCTCCCCTAATCCAGCGTCGCCCGAATCTGGCTCCAGGACTAAGTTCAAACTAGACCCTCGCGATAAGCCAGACCAGATGCAACAGGAGCTGCAATGCAACAACAACATGAACTGCAACGCAAGCATAATTGCAAGGCAAAAGCAACTGCTGTTCGGTGGTCGTAGTGGTTGGCGCTGCCTCCCTGGACCCCCCCTAAACCACGGTCGCCCGAATCCGAAGCTAACGCTTCAGGACTAGGCCTAAACCGGACCGACCAGACCAGCCAGACCAGATGCAACGCAAATCTGCAATGCAACAAAAACATGCAGAGCAAATCCAGCTGAATTTCTGTTGTCGTAGTTGTTGGCGCTGCTTCCCTGGACCTCCCCTAAACCACGGTCGCCCAACTTCGAAACTATGGCTTCAGGACTAGGCCCGAACCAGACCAACCATGCAAGCAAGACCAGATGCAACGCGCGCGGAGCGGCCGCCTGGAGTGTGGCATGAGGTCTGCTCGCGCGAGTGGGGCAGCGCGCCAGCCGGCGGCGATGCGAAGGAGCCCTCGGCGCTCTCCGAGGTCCGCGTCGAGCCGCGCGCCCTTCCGCTGGCCGAGGTGCTGGCGCCTTGTGCGTGGCGGGACTTCGACCTCGTCGCGGCGTCCGCGGGTCAGGCCTTCGCGCAGGGGGTTGCGGCGGGCCGGCGGCTCGCTGTGCTGGAAGCTGAGGCCGAGGGCGAGCGCCAGCGGGCCGACCCCTACGACCTGTTGTTGGACGCGCTGGGCATCGAGAGCTACGACGGCGAGAGCGAGCGCGGCGGCGACGGGGGCGACGGCGGCGCCTTCGTGGACCATGCCGCGCCCGCGGCTGGCGAGTCCTCGCCGCTGCTGTTGTCCGCCAGTCGCCGTCTGGGCGAGGCCGTCAGCCACGACGACAGCGACGACGACAGCGTAGGCGGCCAGGGGCAGGAGCGTGCCGGCGGCGATGCTGCTACTGCCTGCTCCGCCACCGCTGCGTCGGCGCTCAGTGGAGTGATCGCGAACTACCTCGGCGAGAACGGAGCCGCGCTCCTCCGTGGAGACGGAGACGGTGGTCGAGCTGCCGCGGGATTCGCTGAGCTGGCCGTGCCGACCGAGGACGCCGAGGGCGAAGTGCGGCGACGGCTCGCCGAATGGTCGAAGGGAGCTTACATTTGCTCCCTGCAGGAGCAGCTGCGGGCTGCTAAGAAGGAAGCGCAGCTCCAGCGCTGGAAGGCAGGTTGGCTGGATATTGATTCCGTCGGGGTGAGGTGCAGGGCAGGCCTGCCGTTCGCCCTCAAGGAGTCTGGGGGCCGCCTCGCCTGGCATGAGTGATGCTCCGCAGGCGCTGCTGCTTACGTGTGTTGAATACCTTGCCTTAAGTTTGCTGAGTTGAGGTGGCTCCAGGGCTGGTTGGTGGGAATTCGGGGCTTCGCCCTTTCCCTTGTTTGGGGATGGGCCCCCTGGGGCTCCTGGGCCCTCCTAGGGTGGCGTGGGGCCCGAAGTGGCTCCACGCCCGCTTTTCTGCCTCCTGGGGCTCGCGCGCGCGGCGCGCGTCCTGCGCGGGGTCGGCCCTCGTCGGCCCTCTGGGACAGGCCCAGAGGAGGCCTCGGGCTTTGGCGCCTCAGTGGTGCCCCCTCCAGCCTTTATAGGCCCCGCATAACCAGAACCATATGCAACGCGCAGTCGCGTTGCAAACGCAACTGCAATGCAACATAAACACTGTTGTTCGGTTGTCGTAGTGGTGGGCGTCGCCTCCGTAGACCTCAGGGTGGGTGGAACGGGGAAGAGAGAGAG
>CAUYUJ010020993.1:435000-519596 GCA_963575745.1 Prorocentrum cordatum | reverse complement strand
GAGAACGAGGGGGGAAATGAGGAGGAGGGCGAGGAAGAGGAGGATGATGATGAGGAGGAGGAGAAGGAGGCGAGGAGAAGGAAAGAGGGAGAGGGTGCGGCGGAGCAGGATGATATTAGGAGGATAGGGAAGGTAACCAGGGAATGAAGGTGGAGAAGGAGCAATAGGTGGACGAGGGGGAGAATGACGATATGGATGATAATGCCGATGACTATGGCGATTGCGATGACAATGACGACGGCGACAAAACTGCTGCTGATTGGGGATGGTGGTGATGATTATGTTGATGACGACGACGGCGATGGTCACGATGTGGAGTAAGGAAGGGGGCGATGGCGACGATCATGCTGCGTGCCAAGCTGCCCAGTTGCGATGCCGAGAGGGAAAATGAGCGGGGATAGGGTGTGTTGAAAAGGGTGATGCTAAGGGAGAAGGGGTTGGCGGATGCGCAATTTGGATGATGAGGATGTTGATGAGAGTGTGGCTGAGGAGGGGGGTGACGCGGATGAGGAAGACGACGGGTTAGAGAGAGGATGACCAGAAGTCGGACGAGGCGGACAGATGAGGTGCAGTGATTGGGGGGGGAGGGGCGGAATATAGAGCGAGAGCGAGAGATCTATAGAGAGAACGATGCACATACATATATATATGTATGTATGTTGACGTTATATATTATATATATATATATATCTATATATTATATATATATTATATAATATATTATAGCTGCCGCCTCGGCCCAAGCGAAGCAGCCGGCAGCGTCCAGCAGGCCCCGTAGACACTCGCGCCTTCCCGCTGCCCTCCACCCGCCTCCGACGAATGAATGCAAGCCGTGGAGCGGGCCAATGAGGTTTCCCTTCAGAGTGGCGGTTTATAACTCATTGTCTCTTATTCAGACCTCCCGCCTGGAGGAGATTGCAAAGGTTATGGGCGTAGACCTGCTGATGTTAAATGGCGCGAGGGTCCGAGAGTGGCAGGGTCGGCTTTATCATGTGCAGAATTTACCTGAGCGACGGACAGCGGTTCACTTTGGATGGAAGAGATCACCATATGTGACGAATTGCGCGGGCGCATGCATCGTGATAGGACGACGGCTAAGACGACAACATAGTGTATCAATTCAGCCTGGACCAAAGGGGCTGGAGGGGCGAGCAGGCGATGTGCGAATCAGATCTGGCCCTTTTGACATAATGGCGATATTTGGCTACCCTCCACCGTTGTATGAGACGGGCACCGCGAAGAAGGCGCAGATGAAGAGCATGCATATGACGCTGGACTACATTCAGCAGCGCATTTCGAGTACGCCCTCACGATGCGCACCATTTTGAGGTTTTGATATTAATTCAGGATTCGGATTGGAACAGACCTCGGACGCCAAGTGCGACCCAGACGAATGCAATTTTGGAGCTGGGAACCTTTTTTTTGTTATTGTTAAAATATAAAAAACAGACAGACATGGCAACGACTATATAAGATTCTTTCTTCTTACGACGTGGCATGTTTGAACGCTTGCCGCCCGTCGGCGCGGCCAACCTACTTCGGCGTGAACGGTGAGACAAGCATGACCGACGTGGCCATTATCCCGACAACCCTGCTAGATGGAGTGCAAACATGTGCGGTAGCCTGGCAGCGAGGACGGCAGTTGCAAATGATTCCAGACTCACAGCCTCGAGACCACCTACCTCCTTTTTTACGATCGACTACGAGATGCCAACCTACGTTCATCACAGCCCACGCCCTCGCTGGGATTACACGAAGATGGCACGAGCACTTCAGGGCGGCGTGGGTAGACTCGAATTTCATCGTGATCTAGATGACCGAGTGGCAAGTATGACAAATCAGCTAGCGGAGTACTCAGAGCTGGCTCACACGGATTGTGACTGCTATCTGTGGGCAAAGACCCTACTCGAGACAGCCCAGGACCATTTTGGCGAACGAGGCAGTCGACCAGACCATGCAGAAGTGAAACAATGGCGTGACGTTAGGCTCGAGAAACTTCACGGAAGACGGCAGTGCCGAGATCATCTTGCCCACCAGCGGCAGGAGCACGGACAAGTTCAATGATATCACAAAGAATACCTGGACTACCTGCAAGTGGAGATCCGCAGCCTCACGTATCAGATACGCCGTGCTTCGAGACAAGGGTATGCAGCATATCGCAACCATCTCTACGGCGAGCTTGTGGAATCCAGAAGACTAGGACACGCAGCTGATGTGCATCGTATTGCACGGCAGTTGGTGGGAAACGCAATGGGAGTAAACATCATAATGCATTGTCATCTACCAAGCTACAAACCTTCTTTATCATAACTGGAAGCACATATCACTCAACCAGGACCAGACGGAGGCATGGGGGCAACGCGGATAGATTTGGCACCTCAGGCGGATGATTTTCTCAGAATGCCCAACAGTACGATGGAAGTGACAGCGGGCGTTCCATTCCAACAGCTCCTTTAGCGCCTGCGCGAAGCAAAGAAGCGCAGAAGCGCAACTAAATGGAGCGTCCCCGCCGAGATCGCGCTGATGAGCCTGGGCCCTACATATCTCTCCAAGTCACTGACAACGCAGGGGGGAGTGGGATATGGCTTGCCTCCTGAGGAGGCTGAAGGCATGAATCTTTTAGCCCCCGAGAGCACGCGCAGCGCGCCGCCTCAGCCCTCTGGGCGCTTGGCGGCAGCGGGTGCCGACTCTCGGGGGGGACGTCGACCCGATGTCAGACTACCTCCGATACAACTTGTCAGAGCTACAGGAATGGGCGACACAGCTATTGCAGTAAACACCGCAGCGGCGCCCAGTATTGACGCCAGCTTCGTAGAGGCAACTTCAAATCGGATGGATATTTCTCGAGGCCGCCAAGGCCGAGCCTGGGCAAACCTGGGCGACTCGGAGGCGGATCCTTTCGAATTCTTCGACATGGATGACGCAGGCCACGACGACCTACAATGGGAAGAGTCTCTGTGTCCTGCTCCGGTTTCGCCTTCCGCCAGTCGCCAAGAAAGTTTGCTGGACTTAAGTGGGAGAAGTCTCGGAAATGCTCAACGCCAAGGCCAGTCCTTGGACAGCCTCGGCCACCGCGCCAACAGGCCCAGCGGGTCAACAGGTGGCGAGACCCCGAACTGGCGATCAGAACGCACCCCCCAGCCTGAGAATGAGAGAGTCCGCGCAAGAGACGGACGCCAGAACGTCATGGAAGCTGCATCGGCGTATACAAAGGCTCGCTCACACTTCGTGGAGATCTTGATGCACTGCTTGCGGGCCAATCAGCCACCGACGAAGAGCAGCATCACGGAGGGCGCCCTTCTCGACAAGCGGAACCAGAAGCACAGGATGAATCGCCGGCGCATCATTCACTTCTCCGACACGATATGGAAGAGTTTCTATGGCGTACTCTACGGCTGGGGGGGGCAAAAAAGGAAGCACGGACACACACTATGCCAAGTCACCTGGCACGGATTTCTAGCGCATCGACGAAATGAGGGGGCAATCTTGGTTCAGAGACGCACTGGGTGGTCACTTAGACGACAGAAACAGCACCACATCAATGAGCTACGCGACCTTTCCAACGCATTTCTTTGCCCTCGCACAGGAGATCTCCTTCATATTTCACATCAGCTCGTCCGAGAAGACTTGCGCGCTCTAGCACATCAGAGATTGGTGAACAGCATAGTACTCACCCCAGTTGGCGACAAAGAGGAAGCTTCTCTACTGCGCAACGGAGGCCTACAAGGTTCAAGCGAGGCGCCGAAACAGTTCACTGGAGTTTATCATGATTGTGTCTCAGATTGGCGAAATATTACACAGGACCCCATAGTCATGCATGGCGAGATCGAGGGTTTTCACCAGGACGTATCCCTCTCGGGCTTCGCGGACGATTTACTGAAGAAGCGACTATGCCCGTCAGGCAAGGCCGAGGATGCATTGGAGATGATTCAATCGGGCGACAAACAGTTCGATTCTATACTCAAGCGCTGGCATTTTGCGCAGACTAAATCAAAACATGGCATCGTCCCAGCTCTCGGATCGCATATCGAGAATCGGAAGCTCCGGGGAACATGCCCCTCTTCCCAGGGACAGGTAGTTCCAGGTGCACGACGCCTGGGAGCTAGATACACGATGACGGCCAGCAATCAGTTGGAGGTCTCGATCCGTATTCGATCTATGACAGTGGGATGTCAACTTGGGAAGTTCTGGAATGAAAGAGGGCTCTGGAAGCTCAAACGAGAAATTTTCTTGGGGAAGGTGCTGGGGGCTGGAGTTTCAAGGCTCGAAGCGTTCGTTTTGACGAAAACCGAAGATAAAGAGCTGGGCTCCCATCCGGTAAAATACCTCCGCGCCCTCATGCAAGGCAGAGCTAAGACGGTGCACGCGGACTCACACATGACCGCCATGAGTAACGTCGAGGTTCTCAAGCATTGGAAGATACTCCCAGTAAGAGCAGAGCTTGCGGTCAGAAGAATTGAATGGTTGCAGTCGATGTGTCGTCACCGTGTTGCACACCGACAAACTCTGGTCGCTATCTTTGGACATATCCCGAGCGAGCCCCCGACGCTGGATGAACACGGGAGGTTAGAAGCTAAAGCGAACCCATGGGCCCATCAGTTCGCTCGGGACCTGGGCCTCTTCAGGGACATCAGTGGCGCCGAGACCTTCTGGGAGACCTGGGCCCTATCTAACGAATCGTGGAAGGACCTCCTCACCCCGAACTCTGAGGCCGAACGAGAATTTCTACGAGTCGATCCAGCTATCCTAAGAGCAGCAGCCCATGCCCCAGGAAGCAGCATATGGACCCGTTTCTATGACCAGCCGAGCGACATGATAGACGCGAACCCCAAATAATACAAATGCGAACTTACCGATCACGAAACTGGGACGAATTGCGATCAGACTTTCCCCAGCTATCGACAGCTTACTACTCATCAAGCAGCTGGACACAAACTTCGCTTCACGATCCCAAGCAGCGTGGTCACGAACCAGTGCCCGAACTGTTACACGGTTTTGAAAAGCAAGTTGTGTGCACAAAATCATCTAATATTTGCTTGCGCCCAGGGCCGATGCAGAATGGGAGGGCATACTATGAAATGGCCACTGCAAATGGTTTCTGATCTGACATGTTCAATGTGTGACTCTGCCTTTTCGGATCTGGCCGCCTTGTGCGAACGCCATCGGTGGTCTCACTTACCGACTCCACACCCGATCTTGGATTATGCCAGCTCTTCTACAGACAAGCAACCAAGACGAGTCGGTGGATGGGGGATTTCAGCGGAGCCAGCGTCAACGTACACAGGAGGACGATGCCGAAGGAAAAAAGAAGACAACGGAGGCGGCAAAACACACAACTCCCACGCCACACCAAGATGCTGCTGTGCCTGATCGTCAAACAGCTCCTTCGGTGCACACAGCAGAGCAGGGACATGAGCAGCGTGATTTTCGACGCTCTTATTCTCGGGAACGACAGCCCGATTATCCTTCGCATCCAGGAGCAGACGGCGGCATACGGAAAAATAACAAAGCAGAAAAGGACAACGCCACGACATGGGCCCACCGCAGATATGCGATGGGAGGATTATTGGCAGCGGTATTGGCTCTGGCTCTGGACGACCCTTTGAAGCAGGTTGTGCAACAGATGTGCGCGGACTACAACAGCTACAGCGGCGAGCAGAAGTCAGAGTTGGTTCTCGTTTGCAAGGTAGATCGTATGTACGAGAAGGAGAAGAAGCGTCTCACGCTGGCAGTGAGGGACCCTCAGCTCCGCACCCACCTGATGGAGGCGCTCAAGACGACGGGGGCGAATCGCAAGTACGGGAGAGCGCCAGCCGCACACAGGGAGAGGGAGCTTCAGGAATGGGTGGAGCAGCTATTGCAGTAAACGCCGACTGGAGTGGCAGCGGCTACCAGTATGACACCAGCAGCGGAATGGAGGTTACTTCAAATATGATGGATATCTCGCCTTCCAGCCGCGCACGACCATCTTCGGTAGGACCGACGGCTACAGCTGAGGAGCACCCTCCTCCTCCTCCCCCCCGTCGTGTCAGACCTGAGGATGATAGCTATGTGCCTGGCTTCTCGGGGTGTTTTCCCAGGTAGCCGTGTTTTTAACAATGTGGTTTCGAGCGCGCGAGTTTTAGAGCAGGCCCGACAATGGTATCGAGCTCAGAAGTAACCGTTCCCCCCTTGATTTGACCCCCTCGGCCTCTTCACACGTCAGAGGTCGTGGGTCTCAGGCCAGGGCTTTTGCAAGCCCGCTGGCAATCGAGGCCGTCACATAGGGTGGAGGCCGCATGACCGCCGCGGGCAGGGACATCGCTTCGAGTTTAACGAATGAGTTTCGAGCCGAACTTTTTGCTGCCAAACTGACCTCGCTCAGACATCGGAGCCAATGATGTGAATACATATATATATATATATATATATGCCGTCCTTCCCTTTTTGCGCGCTCCACCAGGGCAATTCTTAGGTCCAGACACCCTGGGGGCCAGACGGCCAGACCCCTCGGGCAACCTCGGGCTGGCCCGACCCCTGCACTGCCGACCCTGGCTCCGCCAGGCCGCAGCTAGGGCCGAGCCTACCCCGAGGACCCAGGGGTCTCACGCCGTCTGGCACTCTCCACGGACCCCTTACTGGCATAGCCGTCCTGTCACGCCCTTTCAGCGCCAACTCTCTCACCCTGACTCTGGAGGCGAGGAAGGAGGGAGAGCGGGGAGGGAACAAAAAAAAAAAAGACAGGGATGCGAATGAGCTGTTTCAGGTCGCCGCGGCGCGGAGGCGGGCCGCCAGGTGCCTCCACCGCGCGAGAATCAGCTCATCAGGACCAGCTCCGCCGCACCGGCAGGGAACCCCAGGGATTTTCCAAAAAATCTAGGACTTCCCGGGGAGTGCGCCTCGGCCCCCTGTCAGCTCGCCGCGGCACGGAGGCGGGCCGCCAAGTGCCTGCACCGCGCGAGCTGCAGCTCGCTCAGGTTGAGCTGCGTCGCCTCTGCCACGGCGTCCTGGACGTACAGCCTTGCCGTGCGGACCGACGCCCACCTGCCCCGGAGCAAGGTCTGTTCCATGGAGCCATGGGACTTGAAGTCCGCGCTGGCCCCTCCGCGCCTCCAGCTGTACAGCGTCAGCTTGGCGTTCCCGAAGCCCAGGAGTTCTTTGACCTGGCTGAAGAGGCGGTGGAACGCGCTGGGCTCCATGCCAAAGCACGCCTCCTCTGGAGCAGCCGCTGCCTTGGCCCTCGCCAAGAGCTTATAGGCGACTGTGCTTCGCACGAGGACGAACTCCTTGGCGCCCGTCTGGTGCTGGCTCTTTGTGCCTCGTAGCAGCAGCACCGCTGACGCCCGAGCTGGGTACAGCTGTACGTCGTTCCAGACGAGCGAGGCCATCTCGCCAGTCCGCATGTACGTGTCGTACCCAGCGGCCAAAACTGCAGCCGCGCCCAGGTGGCCTGTCGCGGCAAATGCCCCCGCGAAGGCTGCCGCAATCAGCGGCCCAATTGGAAGGGCGCGGCCAGCTGGCTCTTGGCGCTGCCACGTCCGCGCCAGCCGCCAGCTTTCACGAAGATGCCCACGCACCGGAGGGAAAAAGTGTGATACTCCAGCGATGGCATTGTTGATGTCAAACAGGGACCCGTGCTCGCTCCACCGCTTCTCGATGAAGGCCGCAAGATCTGTGTCAACCTGCGCGGGCGTGCATGGTGAACGCCCCTCCTCCACCCAGAAGTCAACGACCTCGTTGACTGCATCAGTGTATCTCTGGAGCGAGAGGGGCGAGATCATGACCTCCCGCAGGGGCCTCGCTCGCGCGGCCAGGCGTCGCGCGAGAGCCTTGGCGGCCACGCTGTCCGCAATGGTGCCCGCCGCCGAAGCTCCAGCGGGACGGCGTATCCGCCGGCATGACGTCTGTGTCGCAGTAGCCGTAGATCGGGTACCCGCCCGTCGCGAGGTGCAGCGCGTTGAGCCTGCGGAGGGCCGGCTGCAGGGCAAGCGCACTCGAGCGGCCTTTGGTACTGACTGCCGCGATCGCTTGGGCATCCAGGATGTGGAGGTAGCGGCAGCGGTGATTGGCCACCGCCCGGCAGCGCCACCTGGCCCCCGCGACGGCTGACTCCAGCTCCAGCGCGGAGATGTGGGCGGGTCTCTGCCACAGGAAACCCTTGGCGATCCGCCAGGCCCACAGATGGGTGCGCAGCCCTGCCCGCGGCCACGCACGCGCGCGGTACAGAGCCCCGCAGTCGAGGCGCACGTCGGAGCCCCCGCGGTCGGCGATGCGCAGGAACTCGACGATGAGGCTCCGCTCGAGGACTGAATCGCGAAGCCCAGGCTGCTGGAAGTCCGGGACGACGTTCCAGTTCGCCTCGCACGCCCCGATCTCAAGGCATTGCTGGCCCGCGACTGGCGCCTTGACTGATTTGATTTGAGCCAACCAGGTGCCAAGGATAAAAGCGACAACCTGCACACAGAAGGTATTGCCAATGAGAGACTCCATGACAACTGCACGCTCGGACTCAGGAACGCTATCTTTCACTGCGCCCTGAAAATATAACCTGTCGAAGCCCATGAGTGCACCGCGCTCCTCTGGGTCGGGCAGCCGGCTCCGCTCACGCGCCGCATCCCAGATGAGCACTCCGTCCTCGTAGTTGTTGACCTGGTAGCGGTACCCGTCGGACGCCCAGCGACTCCGAGCCTGTTCCGTGGCGCGCTCGATCCCGACGGGCCTGAGCGGGGGGTGCTTCCTGATGATCGGCCTCGTGAAGCAGGGGAGGTCGGTGTTGCCGTCCAGGAGCGACCAACCCTCGTGGAGGACAGCCTTGAAGGGGAGGCGCTCGATGGTCACGTCGATACGGGTGTACGCCTCGTCCCCCGTGCCCTTGACCTCCGCCAGGCAGCCGGGCGGGAGGTGAGAACAGACCGCCCAGGAGCACCAGTAGAGCCTCGGCCGGCTGACCCGGGTGAAGTGCTTCGCGTCCAGCAGCACGGGCGTGACCTTCAAGATCTTGGTGAACTGCGCCCGCGACTCCAGTGTCATGCTGAAGACGTTCTCGACGAACCACACCACGCGCCGCGGGAAGACCTCCTCCGCGACGCCGATGAGTTCAGGCACCCGCAGGAATAGCCGAGACCGCGCGCCCTCCAGCCCTGAGCCCACAGCATTGAGCCCTGCGAGGTCCTGGCACGGGCTGCCAGCAGTGATAAGGACCCAGTCGGCGTCGCGCTTGTAATTCTCGAGCATGTGCCTGAACCGTTCGCCATCGATCCGCTCAATGTCCCCGAGCTCGACGACGCCAGCCCAGCGCCTGCGGACCAGCCGTCGGGCAGCTGGGTCCACCTCGCTGCTGAGGTGGGCGACGATGGTGAAGGGCAGGCGCGAGGCTGCAACTGCTGCGGCCGCCGCCCCACAGAACAGCTCCACGATGACGACGCGCGGCCGCCATCGCACCCCTTCTACAGGGTACGATATCGCCCCCGGCCGCAGCGAGACGACCGAGGCGCCTTCCATCGCGCACGCAATTCCCGCCTCGGTGAGCCCGACCGTGTGGCAGATCCCTCCAGCACGCTCGCTCGCATCCGTCGCGATGACGCACGGGTCGATCTGCGCTCGCAAGTCGGTGAATGCGAGTGGGAGGGCCATCATGAAGCTAAGCAGCTCGTCGCACATGTCGAGGGGAACTGCCTGCGGCTGCTGCCAGCGCCCAGCTGCCCACACCGCGTTGAGGTAGCCCATGAACGGCCGCCGGAACTCAGCTGCCCTAACGCAACGGCCAAGGATCATGAGGACGGCCTGCGACGACATCGCGCTCTGGCCCATCCCCCAGAGCGTGAACCCAAGCAGGGCGTGCAGCTTCTCGACGGTGACCCCGACTCGGCCTTCGAGGCCGTCAAGGCCGGCGCCCATCCGCTCGAGAATGAGTGCCCTGTGCTTGGCCTTGCCATCGGCCACCTGAATCCCGGAGCGGCGGTAGGCCTGGCGCTGCTCCTCCTGCACCGCGCCCACGGTCCCACGAAGCTCAGCAATGAGCCGCTCCGGGACGATCTCGCCGTGGTCCCAGTCGTCGATGTAGTACTGAACCCACTTCTGCTCGAGCTCCTTCGACTTGAAGGGCAGCGGGCGGTCCTTGCGCCACTCCATGCTGGGGGCGAACCCTGCGCCCAGGGGACGCATGCTGAAGCCGAGCCGGCGGTGGCAGTGTTGGAAGACCGTGACGGCGTTGACCCAGCCCATCGGGATGACCCGCAGCGCGATGTGCGTCTTCCCAGGCCCGCTGACCCCGATGCGCTCGTTCGGGATAGCATCCGCGAGCGTCATGTAGGGCTGCCAAGCCTCCGGGAGCTCGTAGCAGTAGAAGGCGGAGGCCTGGTCGTCGGACGACCACAGCAGCATGTGGCCCTCGGGGAGCGGGATGGCCACCCACGACGGCGACGCACTGAGGGTGCCAACGTCGTCCCGCATGATGCGCTGGTAGCTGTTGGCCGGGACCATGTTGATGATGAGCCTCTGCACGCACGGGCACCCGGGCGTAGGCGTCCCGCTCTTCTGAACCCCGAAGGCGCCAGCAAGGACTTTGCGGTTCCCAACCTTGAAGATCCTCTCCTCCGCGATCGGCGCCGCAAGGCCCAGCTCGACCAGCTTCGCGCCGATGTCGTGCCACTCTTGCTTCGACTTCACCTGAATCGATGCTCTTGGCACCTCCTCGGGCCACTCTGCCCGCGGCAGCAGGGCCAAGCCTGGATCGGCCAGCCAGCTGCCCACCCGGGCGTCTGCGATGTCGATCGCCCTCACCGACGCGGCTACGCCTTTCGCTGGCAGCCCGGGCATGACGCCGCCGAGGGTAAGAGGCAGGGCGCGTGCCACCTCCTCGCCGCCGTAGGTGACGTCCTTCGAGCTGATCAACTCCTCCCAGGCGGGGAGGTCGACCGTGGTGTCTGCCCCGCGAGCGAAGTAGTCGCATGCCTGGCGGATGATCCCGAGGGCGTTCACCTGGCTGGCAGAGCTCTGGACAGGCGGCACCGTCGGCGCCTGCATGTGCCCGGTGTATTGGTAGTTAAGGCTAAACACAACGAGCTGGACCCAAGCCTCGGCGGTGGCCTGGTCGACCTTGTCGGCTGCCAGCTGCTGCCCAGCATAGCGCGCTGCCCGGAGCTGACTGAAGACTGGGGCGTCGGGAACGGGTAACGGCAACACCTCGCGCAGGCGCGTGAAGCTCTCCGTGGGGTCTGGTGGAACGCGCATTCGCCTGATGAACCTCCCGACGTCCCCAGGCGCTCCGTGGGCAGCCTCGTGCATGATGAGGGCCAGCTCGAACTTGGTGGCCGCTCCTGTGCAGCTGGAAGCGAGCAGCTGGCGCCAGCGCCTGACCTGGGGCGCGCCCCTGAAATGGCGCTCATCAGGCTCTGCACTGTCTCCCGAAGCCAATCGGGGCGCCCCGGCAGGGACCCCCGGGAATTTTCCAGAAAATCCTGGACTTCCCTGGGGGTGCGCCTCGGCGCTCACTTGGACCAGGGGGGCCGCGCCAGCTGGCCCTTGGCGACGGGCTTCGACTTGGCCTTCGGGGCGGTTGCGCTCCTGGCCCCTGGGGCTGCGCGGCCGCGCCTCGCCACCAGCATGCGGGACTTCCACTGGGCGCGCGTCTCGCCCTCGCGCCTCGGAAAGGTTCCCTTCAGATCCTTCCAGCTCCTGGCGCCAGGGGCGGCTGGCTCGCCGCCCTCCTCGGGCGGTGGGGGCGCCTCCGTCTCGGTGTCCGACCCCGCAACCATGTGGACCGTCCGCTCGCCGCCCGGCGCTGCTGGGGCTGCTGCAGCGCGGCGCCGGCCCGCAGCTTGAGGCGGGGCTGCGGCTCCGCCCGCTGGGACTCGGCTTGCCAATATCCGCAGGGCCTCCGCAGAGCCCGCGACTGGCGTCCCCGGGGTCCCCGGGGGTGGGGGCCTCGCTTCCGCAAGGCCATGGCCGCTGGGAGCCGCGTCCCCCCGGGCGGGCGACGACTCCCGGCCAGGCCCCTAGCCCGGCCTCCTGTCCTGGAGCTTGCGGCGGAGCTCGGCGACCTTGAGCTCCCTCGCCTCGACCTTCTCGGCAGCCGTCTCCTCGTCGATGGTAGCTCCCGACGGGAGCTGCTCCTGCGGCACCAGCGTGAGCCACCTCGCCGTCCGCCAGTGCCCGTCGCGGATGGCCATCGTCCTGGCCTTGAACTCCTGCATCAGCAGGTCGCCGGTCTCGACGACGTCGCCCTTGAGGATCCCGTCGAGGGCGAGCCCGAGCGACCGAAGGGACCGGACCTCCTCGGGCGGGAGCGTCCGCGGCGGGTGCGCCACGAAGAAGACCGTGTCCAAAAACTGCGTGACGCACGGCGCGAGGGGGTCGCCGTCGGCCACGCGCAGCTGCCGCGTGAACTGGCCTCGGATGTGCGCGAGCCCGTTCTCGAGGAGTGCGCCCGGGCGGCGGCGGGCAATCTGCCTGAAGAGGTCCCGCTTGATGCCGACCCCCTGGAAGCTCTCGCCCAGCGCACCCCGCTCGAGGTCGCTGTCGCCAGCCTCGTCGCCCTCCTCCTCTGCGCGCGCCTGAGGCCGCTGGCTTCCCCGCTGCAGCAGCTCCTGCCTCCGCCGCGCGCGCGGCCACAGCCGCTGAAAGGCGGTCCCGCACCGGGCCGCCGGGGCGCGAGGCGTTCAGGGGGTCTCGCTGTTGCTTGCCTCGCGGGCCTCCGCGGCTGCCCAGGCGCGCCAGCCTGTCCTCCAGGCCAGGGTCGGCAGCGACGTCCTCCAGCCCCGCGAGCTCCGCGTCCAGCGGGCTGCCGCCGCCGTCCGCGAGGCTGCCGCCCAGCCGCGGGGTGGCCGTCCCCCCGACGCCCCCTGGCTCGCGGCGGGGGCGCTTCGCCGGCGGCTCCGCGTCGTCGAGCGGCTCCTCGGGCTCCCCCGCCGGCGGCCCCTCGCCTGGCGGCGCCGCCTCGGGCGGCGGCGCGAGCGGCGGGGGGCGCAGCGGCACGCCCAGGTCGCTGGCGCGCCGCCGAGGGCAATAGAGTTTGGCCTTCTCCTGCTCGAAGTCGGCGGGATCGACGACCCGCCAGATGTCGAGGTGCTCGACCACCGTCCCGCGAGGTGTCGGGGCCGCACACCCGCTGGCCCCGCACGCGCAAAGGTGGAACACGGTGTTCCCAGGCCGCCCGCCCTCCACGTTCGGGTGCTGCGCGTACCAGCTGAAGTACTCGTCGCTGGCACCGACGTGGGCGGCCTTGAAGAACCTCCCGAGGGGGCCTGGGGCATAGGCCACCTCCACCTGGAGCAGCTCGGTCCCCTGTGGGCGGCCGCCGGCGTCGACGACCTGCGCTAGGATGAGCGTCCCCGGCGGCGCCGAGACCGTCGTCGTGATGGTGCCGTTGAGGCTCGCGTCCAGCCAGGCGCCACGGGGCAGCGGCCACGCGCCTGGTTCCGCCATGCCGCGAGAGCTCCCCGCCAGAAGCGCCGGACGGAACCCCGAGGCCGCGGGCACGGCGCTCAGGCGACGTCACGGCGCGCCTCCTGGCGGGCGCTGGCCCCTCGGAACTCGCGCCTGGACCTCCGTCCAGCGCCTGAACGGTAGGCGGATGTGGTGGCCAGGCCTAACTACCCCACGGGGGGGGCAGGACTCCTGGCCGCCGCTGACGGCGTTATTCGAGCCATCAAGCTACGGAAAGAGCGCAGCATCAACGGCACCGCGCGCGCCCAGGTGGACTAGCATAGACCCCCTTTTAAGGATACCATATGTACTGATAGTGCTGCGAATATGTTTACATAGGTATATGTACACCGAATGAGGGGTGGAGAGAGAGCGATAGAGAGATATAGATAACGATCGAGAGAGAAAGAGAGATATCCGAACATAGAGAAAGAGAGAGAGAAAGAGAGAGAGAGAGAGAGAGAGAGAGAGAAAGAAAAAAAAGAGAGAAAACGAGAGAGGGAGAGAGAGAGAGAGAGAGAGAGAGAAAGAGAGAGAGAGAGAGAGAAAAAGAGAGACATATAGAGAAAATGAGAGAGAGAGAGAGATAGAGAGAGAGAAAGAGAGAGAAAAGGAGAGAGAGGGCGAGAGACCGAGAGAGAGAGAGAGAGAGAGAGAGAAAGAGAGAAAGAGGGTGAGAAATAAGGAAAGATATCCATCTATAGAGAGAGAGAGAGAGAGAGAGAGAGAGAGAGAGAGAGAGAAAGAGGAAGAGAGAGAAAGACCGATCGAGAGAGCCAGGCCTCAGGCGCGCGGGGTTGGAAAGGTGGTGGGTTGGCTCGGGGTGGGCTGGCGCTCGCTGGGCCGAGCAGTTGGGGGCTGGGCTGTGCCAGAGCGCGAGCCGACGGTGTCGGGCACCCGATGCCGCCCAGCCTCACTACAGCGTTTCGGGGGAAGTTGTCCGCCGCGCGAAGGGGCGTGGGCCAGTCGCATCGCGGATGAAAAGGTGCGCTCGTCGTCCGGTCTCGTCGGGGGGCGGGCAAGCAGAGTGCTCGGGGTAGTCCTAGTGCAAACCCAAGACGCATCGACGATGTTGCAAGAAACCCTCCTTCCACGTTCCCTCTTCATAGGTACACTGAACGACAACAGTCTGAGAATCCACAACCGTCCCGGTTTAGCACTCCTTGTATTTCAATTCCGCGAATCAATTTTATATCTTAGCCCTGACGATCCGTACTCGCGCCAGAGCGCCGTTCCTCGGACGGCCAAGCATAACCCGTCAGCCTGTTCTAAACGTTAACAGCGGATGTGCGGTGCGTTCAGGCGGTATCCACGTTTTGAAACAGAGTCGTCTTCCATTCGTGCAATTTCTGCAACTTTCTGAGAGGAGGAGAAGGAAAATGAGTAGGAGGAGGATGATGATGGAGGACGGGAAGAGGAGAACGCAGCGGATATGGGGGAGGCGGAGGAGGAGGAGGAGGACGAGGGGGGAGGGGAGCAGGATGACAAGAGGATCAGGATGGGGAGGATGATGGAAAGACGAGGATGAGCATGAGGAGGAGGAGGAGGCGGAACATGGGGAGGAGGCGGAATCTGATATTCATGACGGGTACGGTGACGATGACGATGACGGCATCGACGACGACGTCGTCGTCGACGTCGACGATGATGATGGTGATGGTGATGATGGTGATGATGATGATGATGATGACGATGTTGATGATGATGCTGATTGGTGATCCTGCTAATGATGCTGATGCTTATGCTGATAACGGACCTGATGATGCGGATGATGAAGATGACGATCATGCTGATGATTACGACTCTGACGATGATGATGATGATGATGATGATGATGATGATGATGATGATGACGACGTGAACGATGCTGATGATGACGGTGATGCTGATGATGCTGCTGATGATGATAATGATGCTGATGATGGTGATGATGGCGACGATGGTAAGGATAAGGATGATGATGTTGCTGCTGGCGTTGATGATGGTGGTGATGATGCTGACGATGCTGATATTGATTATGGTGATCGCCATATTGGTGATGCAAGTGATGATGATGCTGCAAGTGATGATGATGATGATGATGATGATGATGGTATTGAAAATGATGACGATGATGCTGATGATGATGCAAAAAATAATGGTGATGATAATGATGCTGATTATGATAATGCTGATGCTGCTGATGATGATGATGCTCATGATGATGATAATGATGATGGTGATGGTGATGATGATGATGACGATGGAGATTATGATGATGATTCTGATGATGCTGATGATGCTGCTGATGATAATGACGGTGCTAGGATGATGATGATGATGATGATGATGATGATGATGATGATGATGATGATGATGATGATGATGATGATGATGATGATGATGATGATGATGATGATGATGATGATGATGATGATGATGATGATGATGATGATGATGATGATGATGATGATGATGATGATGATGATGATGATGATGATGATGATGATATGATGATGATGATGATGATGATGATGATGATGATGATGATGATGATGCAAGTGATGATGATGCAAGTGATGATGATGATGACGATGATGATGATGATGATGATGATGATGATGATGATGATGATGATGATGATGCAAGTGATGATGATGCTGATGCTGATGCTGATGATGATGATGATGATGATGCTGATGCTGATGATGATGATGATGCTGATGATGATGATGATGATGATGATGATGATGATGATGATGATGATGATGATGATGATGATGATGATGATGATGATGACCGTGATGGGGAGGATGAGGAGGAAGAGGAAGAGGAATTGGAGCCGGACCAGATGGAGGAGGAGGACGAGGACGGGGAGGTGGTATAGTAGGCAGAGTATACGGCGTCGAAGAGGGCATCGCCTTGGCGCGCGCATCCCACTGGAGAGAGCCCTGTCGGCTCCGGCTCCTCTGTTGCGCTTTGCTCTTTGCCTCGCCCATTCTCTGTTCTTCTCTTACTCGCCTTCCTCCTCCTCATTCGCCCCCTCGCCTTTCTTTTCGAAATTCCCTAAACAAAGCTTGTAATGAAGGGTTCTGAAGGGTTCTTACTGCCAAGGTTTCGCCGCGTCGTAGCCCGCGTGGCCGCCGCGTGGCCGCCTCGTTGCCGCCCTTTGGCCGAGGTTTCGCAGAGTCGCCGCCCGTGGCCGCCTCGTGGCCGCCTCGTTGCTGCCCAGTGTCGGGGTCCGCATCGGTTTCGCCGCGTCGCCGCCCGTGGTCGCCTCGTGGAAGCCCGGTTGCCGCCCACTTTGGGGGTCCGCCGAGGTTTCGCCGCGTCGCCGCCCGTGGCCGCCTCGTGGCCGCCTCGTTGCCGCCCACTTGTGGGGCCCGCCGCGGTTTCTCCGCGTCGCCGCCCGAGGCCGCCTCGTTGCCGCTCACCGCGCTTTGGGGGTCCGCCGAGGTTTCGCCGCGCCGCCGCCGGTGGTCGCCTCGCTGCCGCTCACCGCGCGTTGGGGGTCCGCCGAGGTTTCGCCACGTTGCCGCCAGTGGCTGCCCTGTTGCCGCCCACCGCGCTCTGCTTGCACCGAAGTGTTCTTGTTTCTTGCGCCACGTAACTTGTACCACGTGGCTTCCACCACACAGCTTGCACCACACAGCCCGCACATCCACAGCACAGAACTTCCTGTTTTGGGACCACGCTGGCAAGCATCCCCTGCTTGTCTCCTAATCTGCTTGCTTCTCCCCCATCTGATGCTCCTCCTCGATGTCTCCTCCTCTTTTCTCTCCTCTTCCTCTAGCTCCCATTCCCTCTCATTTTCCTTCCCGCTCCCATCGTCCTCTCCCACCTCCTCTCCCTCCTCCTACGACCCCTCCTCGATATCTTCTCCTTATACATATTTTCTCCTTGTCGTACCCCGAAACCAGTTTTAAGGGCGGGCTGGGCGTTTTGCCTAAGACTTCCTCACCTTTGATGACCCTAGGCAAAACAATCATTTAACATTGCCAGCTGCGACGTCCTTAGTTCCTTCTCCTGACGTGCAGCCCTCAGCCCTTCGGCTCCCGCAGTCCGCCTGCTCGCCGTCCTCGGAGCTCCTCCTGGGCCGTCGGGCCTCTCCGGGCCCGACGGCCGAGTGCCTCTCCTAGGGCCATATCAGGCCTCTGGGCCTGTGTCGGGCCGGTGTTGGACCGGCGTAGGAGCATTTTTTTTGTTGTTGTTCGCTCTCAGCTCTGCGAGGAAGACCGGCGGCCGGCGGCAGAAACGAACAACAGGGAGTGAAGACAGCAGGGAAGACAAGGAACAGCCTGCGACCCGAGAGCGAAGCACGGTAGAAATATATGGTCCACGGCGACGGGCCTAAGCATTCTGAAACAACGGAGCTAGAAACGCCAAAGCATTGTCGCGTTGTTTTAAGCGTCTTTAGCTTGTCAAGGGCCCAACATGCAAAACGGTAAAGAAGACGCCCAGGGCGTTTTTGAGAAGAACCATGATGATGATTCTGAGGATGGTGGTGGTGATGCTGAGAATGATGATGATGACGATGATGATGATGATGATACTGATGATGATGATGATGACGATAAAGTTGAGAAGTAGGAGACGGCGGAGGAGAATAACGATGATGATGAGGAGGATGTGGTGAAGTATGATGAGGATGGTGATGGTGTTTGTGATGATGATGCTGCTGCTGATGATGAGTATGATAAGGAGGATGAGGATGAGGATGCGGATGATGGTCATTATGATGGTGGGGGACGTGCTTACGGTGGTGGTTGTGACGATGGCACTGATGCTGGTGATGATAGTTGTACTAGAGGTTGTGGTGATAGTGATGATGACGATGAGGACGATGGTGGCGCCGATGATGCTGATGCTGACGATGCTGTTTCTGATGACGGGCAGGTGTCGTAGGAGGAGGAGGAGGAGGAGGAGGAGGAGGAGGAGGAGAAGGTGGTGGTGGTGATGGTGAGTTATGATGATGGTGGTGGTGGCCATCATGCTGCGGCTGCTGCTGCTGCTGATGGTGATTCTGATCAGGATGATGCAGATGACGGTGACGACGATGATTGTGGTGGTGGTGATGCGGCTGCTGATGATGAGTTTAATGATTATGAATGTGGTGAGTCTGATGATGCTGATGATAATGATGACGATGTTGGTGATGGTGATGGTGAGGATGATGGTGATAATGGTGATGACGACGACAAGGAGGATGAGGAGGATGCTGATGACGATGATGCTGATGACGATGCAGATGATGCTGACGGAGAGAAATAAATGGTAGTAGGAGAAGGCGGACGAGGCGGAGGAGGAGGGGGAGGAGGAGGAAAGGTAGGAGGGGGATGAGGAGGAAGGAAAGGAGGACGAAGAGAATGTTCATGCGGGATGATAATGAGATTGGAGGAAGGGATGCGGAGGAGGTGGAGTACTACAAGGTGCAGGAGGAGGGAGGGATGACAAGGGGGAGGGGGACGAGGGAGAGGATAAACAGGGGCAGGAGAAGGAGAGAAGGGAGAACTTTGGGTGATTCGTCGTCCAGATTCCGCGACCTCTATGCGATGGTCGGCTTGTTCGTTCCATGGAGGCCCGAGCGGCGATTGGTTGACTGGGGCCGCATGAGGCGATCCGCTCGCGACTTCGGCCGAAGGCGAAGGACTGGAGTGGATCAGCCGCTCCTCGTTTCCCCCTCTCTTCTCCTCCTGCTCCTCGTTGCTCATCCCCCCCCACTCCTTCCTCCCCGCCTCATCACTGCCTCCTTGCCTTCCCCTCACTTCTCTTCTCGTGGTCCCTCCCTTCCTTCTCCTTCTCCTCCTCCTCCTCCTCCACTTCTCCCCAATGCACGGAGACCAGCGTACACGACGACAGTTGGCGTATCATGCACTGGAGGACATGCAACATCAACATTCATATGTCGGGCTCCCCTCGAGCAAGATAGATAGGCGGAGTCGTGTTGCAGCCCTGCCTCGTCTGGCGCGTCAAAAGAATCATCATCGTACTTTTCCCCTCCACAGCTCTCTCTTTTCTCTTTCTCCTCGGATGGGTTGTAGTGTGCATGTGTGTTGGCAAGTCGCGAACTCCAAGCAGAGACTGTATTTGAGAGAGCCAGAGAACGGCACTGACGGCTAACACCGAGATTGTATCGACCAGTCGCGCACGGTTATGGAGTGGACTGGGTTCGTATGGCAGTTTATTTCCAGTGGACACGTGCCACCCGATCAAGGCGCCCGCATCTGTCACACAGTATGTATTTATTCTTGGGCCTGAAGCAGTCGACGAAGCAATACTGGTAAGACACAGCTCACATTTCACATGCCGGGCACATATTTTCACGCGCTCTTGGGCTCAGATGCGGTTGCAAGCTGTGAATTCCGACCTGCTGTGCGCGCTCCCGTGCTCTGGAAGAAGCCCTGAGCCTAGCTGACTACGGGGGGGAGGGAGGAAGGGTGCGCCGCCAAAACAAGATCCCACGACTCGTCGTGGCCTCGGCGATGGCGATGCACCCTGAGCTCCTTGCGATTGCTCCTCCCTTCTCCTCCTTCTCCCGGGAGGTGCCCGCCCCCGTCCCTCCCTCGCTCCCTCCTTCCCTCCCTCCTCCCTCCTCCCCTCTCGCCCTCTCCCCCCCTGGAGGCTCCGGGCCTCGATCCTCGAGCCTCGCCCCCCCCCCCCCGCCCTCTGCCTCTCCCTCCCTCCCCCTCTCGCCCTCCTCGACCCCGCGCAGCCCCTTTGGCCCCAGTTCCAGGGGGAGGGGTGTCTTCCAGGCACCCTGGCCCCTGGCGCCTCGGCGCGCGCGGGATCACCGAGCCTCTGCGGCGGTGCGGCACGTCGGCGTGGCCGCGAGGGGGGGGGGGCAGACCTCCCCTCGTCGCGAGCAGGAAAGTTGCGACAGGAGGCCCTCGGTCAGTTCTTCGGCCTCCGGGAAGGCCCTCGCCGGGCCCCGGGGCCCGTCCACCAAACGGCCCAGGATGCAGAACGGGGCGCGGTCTGGACCTCTGGGGGTCCACGTGGACTGGACCTCCGGGGGCCCAGACCTTCTCTCGTCGCGGACAGGACATCACGACGGGAGGCCTTGCCGAGGGAGGGGTCAGCGACGCGTTTTTGATCAGCGACGGGTGCCGATTCCGTACAGGACCGGCGCGCTCCATCAACATCAGAGGCGGCCTTGGCTTTTTTGTTGCGGTGGTTATTTTCCCCGACCCGTGGATCGGGCGCCCCTGCGCCATACAGTCGGCCCGGATTAGGAGGTCGACCCTGCCAAATCAAGGGTACCCTTGTGTCCTGTGTCTCGCGACCCGTGCCTCCTACATTCCTATGGCAATGTGGCCCTCGGAAGGGTCTTGTGTTCTCTCGCGTGTCCTGTCCAATGAAGTCCGACTGTATCCGCAGATCCCGAATCCGCGATGGCATGCGCGCGACCACGTGCCAGGCTTCGGCCACGGGGTGGGCCTTCGTCGGGCCCCGGGGCCCATCAACAAGACGGCCCAGCATGCAAAATTAGCTCCTGGACCTCGTTGGGCGACGATAGGGGCGAGAGAGCAATACATGTATTCAGTTGCGCCGATGATCTATGTCTTCGAAAAGGTTCCCTGGCGAATGCGTGTAATGCCCGCCCCTGGGCTATTCGCCCCTATCGTCGCCGCCGAGATCGGGGGGACGGACTGGGGCAGGGGGCTACGCGCGCCTGGTCGTGGCAGTGGTGGCGCCGCGGTGTCAGCAGTGGCGCTGGCGAGCGTCGCGTGGGAGAGGGACAAACACTGGACAACCACGGGACAATCACGAAACAATCACGGGATAGCCACGGAACTGTCACGGGACAAGCACGGGTCAACCACGAAGACAACCATGGGACAACCACGGAACAATTATCGGACAACGACGGGACACCACGGCACAACCGCGGGACAACCATGGGACAACCACGGAGACAACCACGGAGACAACCACGGAGACAACCACGGGACAACCATGGAGACAACCACGGAGACAACCCTCGGCACGTCAAGGGACAGCCACGGGGCAACCACTGGACAACCGCGGGACAATTTGGGGCATGCCCCTGTGGCTCGATCTGGGCCCAGCTGTGGCAGGATCGCTCTCGTCCTGGCGCAGCTTCGCCTCGAGCAAGCGCACGACACGAGCCGTGACCGAAATTGATTTCTTGGTTCGGGCCTCCGTTGCTTGTCAGTCTCACCCCCCACCTCCAGTTTCGGCAGTGGGATCGAATGATAGAGTGTGGACCGGTAGATGGCGAGATCAAGGTCGATGCATCGAGAGCGTGCGAATCCGATCCAACGCCAAACACAGACTGAAAGCTGCACCCATCCCCCCAAACCTCGTTATCGCCCGAAGGGTGGTCGCGCTGGCGCATAGACACATGTATATTTTGCAAGACGTGGGAACCATCTTCTTGGCGCAGCCCATGTAGCGCAATCCACGTCATGCCATACACACGCAGTAGGTATATATATATATATATATATATATATATATATATATATGCTACCCCCCCTCAGGGACCTACCTTTTTTGTGTTGTCGCGCAATAATCTGGCCGATGTTGTGACGCCGATGGTATTCGAATATGTTCCTCATCAGATGTCAACAGGAACGGGACATATTCCATGCTCTGGATATCCATATGGGGTTTAAGCGGAATGACAATACGACCCACGTCGGAAGGTATCAGATGTCAGAGCCAATTGGTCCCTACCGCGCCAAATAACATCCCAATGAGACTTCGATGCAAACCCTCAAAAATGCGGTGATAAGATGTTGTGTTCAGAGCAATGTAGCCCTGAATTGGCCATGGCGCAGTGGCGATGACATGGTTGGACCAGCAAGAAGTGCGACAAGTTGGGGTTCCAGGCCCCGCGGGCATTCATTTTGCACTGCATACCGCCATGCGTAGGAGCGCGCAAAGGAACGTATTGCAACATCCCCACGTAGTGCAGACGCACTACCCAAGCCTACCCCCACACGCCTGCCGCGGCAGAACATGTCTTCTGTATGTTGCGCTACATCTGTTGCATTGTGCGCACCGAATTGCCCACTGGTCGCCGTCATTGCGCCAAAGTAAAACACCGCGTAGTTACGCGCATTACCCCCAGTCTACCGCAGAGGGCCCGCCGCGGGCCGATCGCGCCATCAGCACGTCACGCATGATGTGTTGCACCATCTCCCCCGTCTTGGCCCACAAGTCGTCGTCCTTGTGCCAGTAGTCGTACTGAGCCGAGCGGGTCTTGGCGGCAAGCAGCTTAGTCCCTGCCTTGGCGGTGGCGCTCCTGTGCAGGCGGTCCTTGATGAAGCGCCACGCGCGGTCAATGATCTGAGGTGCTTCCCTGACGGGAGTACGTGCGTCTTCAGCTCGACGTACCCGGGAGGAATCAGCACCCTCTTGCCGCCGACGTTCTTGTACTTCTTCTTGTGGGCAACGAAGTCGTGGATGACACCAGGCGCGCGTAGTTTGTAGGAGCGCGCCGAGTCACTGTGAACGACAACGTCGCGGCCTTTCAACCAGCGCTCCGCAAGGGGCTTCCGCTCTACCTTGCGCGCGGCCCCAGGGCCAGGCGCCCGCTTCTCCGCCATCTCGGGGCTCAGCCTCGTAAGGGTCAGCGTGCGTGGCTTCCCGCGCTGCACAATGCCCAACCACTGCTCCCACATGACGGGGTGAGTCGGGTCTCCCAGAGGCTCGGGGCCGTCAGCCAAGTCCATCTTGTCGAAGGTCGCCTCGTCAGCCTCCACGTCTGCCCACACCTCGGCCCGCTGTATTCAATGGTCGGCTCCACGTCCTCCACGTACATTCTCCGAGCCTGCTCACTCAACATTGCTCCAGATCCGCTCCACTGCATTGTGGTTGACGCCGAACATGATGTGGGTGTTCGCGTGGGAGGTCCCCGTGAGCTTCGCCAAAAGAATCACGGCCTGATTCTGCGGGCTCTCGGAACCAGAGTGCGTGCTGAAGATTGGGTTAAGGTGGGCAGGGGACACGTGCTTCTGGCAGCACTTCGCATTGCAACGGTGCAAGAGGCGATCGCCCTTGTGCGGACGGGCGACTAACTCCCCGAGCGTGCCGCACCCGCAGATAGGACAAGTCGCCCCCGTCCAATCGACGAGCAGCTTGTCCTCCAGCAAGATGTTCACAATCTCCGAGTCAGACGCCGCCAAGAGCACTGGGACCGTGCGCTTCCACTTTGCTTGCTCGCGGCGCAATCCCCTGCCGGGCGTCGCGCCCTTCTCCCTGACGTACGGCACGTTCTTCCAGTCCTTGGTCTTGGTTGCAGAGGGGCGCTTGAGCACCATCCGAGCCTTGCCTTGTTTTGGGAACGAAGCCCGAACGTCCTCCGCAAGCAGCGGCGGGGCGACGGCAGACGGCAGTCCCAGGCCCCTGGCGCGATGGCACGGACGAGGCAGCGCGCGGGAGGCGCGGGCACCCGCGGCGCTGGCTGCCGACTCTGCCAAGAAACAGCTGCAGCGATGGCGACAGTTTGTGAAGGGGGGAGGAGGGCGACAAGGGGGGACTTCTAGTGACGACGATGGGCGACAACCATTGCGATCGAGTCGCTGGGCTCAAGATGGCTTCACCGCCACAGCGAGGCAACGCCCCCGCTGCTTATCAACAACCCCAAGCATCGCCCTGATCGAACCAGGGGCGCCGTCTCAGTTGGAACGCTGACCAAACGAACGATGCGGATGATGAGCATTTGATACATTCGAGCACGTGTGTCTGCCGTTTCATCTGGCGGCGCCAAATCATAGCGACGGCTTGATGCAATTATCTTGGTAGTGTGATGTACGGATTGCGTGACGACGCGGTGGCGGTAGGCTGACTGTGCCCGCTTGCAATGCGGTGCGCGCGGGTCCAGAACCCGCTGGCATCCTATGCGTGTTCAGATATCTGAGCGCAGGAGCGCGCAATTGAGGGCACCCCTGGCGAAATCCTCGCGCAATGCTGGCGCGCTACCCACGTCTATACCGAAGCGCTCGCCGCGGATGTCAACGCCAACCTAGGGTCGGCACCCTCACTCAGCCCCAACGACGAGGCCGCGAGTCGGCGTGCACCCCGCGCATCCACTCCCAGACCAGCTCGTTCTTCTGGAAGAGCTCCGCCCCCATCTGGCGCAGCGCCTCGGCCCGCCCCCCGATGTTGCGCATCGCCGCCAGGAGCGCCATCGTCTTCGGGGCGAGGAAATGCGACACCACCAACACCAGAGCGAGAAGACAGGGGGGTGTCTCTGGACCCAAAACCCACGGGCATTGCGCCCGACGAGGAGGGCATTGCGCCCGATATGGGCGTTTCGCCCAAAGCTGATAAGCATTGCGCCCGCGGCGGAGTTACGTCAGGAGGCCGGTGAGGAGAAGATGAGGGAAGAGGAGAGAAAGGAGGAGGACGTAAACAGTGGAACGAGAGGAAGAGAGGAGGGAAAACACGGACAAGTGGAAAACCCAGCTAAAACCGGACACGCGGAAAACCCAACTAAAAGCGGACAGGTGGAAGACCCAGCGGACAAGCAGAAGACCCAGCGGACAAGCGGAAGACCCAGCGGACAAGCGGAAGAAGGAAGAGGGAGGAAGGCGATCGACGGGAGAGGAGGAGCAGGCAGGACGAGGACGAGGAATAGCAAGACAGTGGGTCGGAGAGCGAGGAGAAGAGAAAATCGGAGGAAGGGGTTGGGGTGGAGCAGGGGGGGAATACAATGATGAAAAGAAAGGGGCAGACAGAGAGAGGGAGGTAGGGAGATGAGGAAAATGATGAAGAGGAGGGGGGGAATAAAAGAAAGGGAGGAGAGGAGAAGAGGGAGGAGGGGACGAATCTCCAACGATACGGACAATCGCGACGATGGCCACACACGATAGCCGCACCCAGAAACTCCATCTGATCCTCTTGGATGCTACCCCAACCACACTCTTTCATTTTAACAGATCCTCCTCCTCCTCCTCCTCCTCCTCCTCCTCCCCGTCCTCTTCCTCCTCATTCTCCTCCTCCTCCTCCTTCCTCTTCCTCCTCCTATTCCTCCTCTTCCTGCTCCGCATCCGCATCCGCATCCGCATCCTCCTCAGCATCATCATTTTCCTCCCCCTCCTCCTCCTCCTCCACCTCCTCCCCCTTCTCTTGGATTCCTCCTCCTGGAGGGCAGCTCCATTACCATCAACGCTGGCTCCCGCCTGTGAGGTTGCCAAACAACTCGCTGTGAGGAGGCTCCCACCTGGGAGGTCCCCCAAAAAACCAGAGGGGGCTTCCGCTTGAGGGGTCCCCAAAAACCCAAACAAGACGAGGCTGTCGCTTGAGAGGTTCCCCCCCGAACAAAAAAATGCAACTCGCGCTTGAGAGGTCCCAAAATACCGGACAAGATGAGGCTCCCGCCTGAGAGGTCCCAAAACAACAAACAGAAGGAGGCTCCCGCCTGAGAGGTCCCCCCCCCCAAAAACCCAAACATATTGAGGCTCCCGCCTGAGAGATCCCCAAACAAACCCACACAGAAGGAGGCTCCCGCCTGAGAGGTCCCCCAAAAAACAAACCAGATTGAGGCTCCCGCCTGAGAGGTCCCCAAAAAGCCCAGAGAAACCCAAACACCATGCCTCTCGTCCCTGCAACTGTCCCAAAACAACCCAAACAACCCAACGTTCCAGGAGAGATCCGACGCCGCTGCCCCAGATGCATTGACGAGGGCCGCCATCTCCTCTGGAACTTTGGGTTTGTTTGGGGGTTTTGTTTGGGACAGTTACAGGGATGAGAGGCATGGTGTTTGGGTTTCTTTTGTTTTTTTTTGGACCTCTCAGGCGGGAACCTCCACCTGTTTAAGTTTTTTTGGGGCCTCTCAGGCGGGAGCCTCCTTCTGTTTGGTTTTTTTTGGGGGGGCCTCTCAGGCGGGAGCCTCAACTTGTTTGTTTTTGTTGGGACCTTTTAGGTGGGAGCCTCCTCCTGTCTGGATTTTTTTTTGGATCTCTCAGGCGGGAGCCTCCACCTCCTCCTCGTCCTTCTTCCGTTTTCTTCCTCTGATGAAATCTTTCTCTTCATTCCATCTTTCTGTTACTTTATTATGCTGCTGCTTCTCCTCCTCCTCCTCCCCTCCTCCTCCTCCTCCTACACGACGAGGCGAAGAAGAAAAGGCATAATGAGGTAGGTCCCTGTGGGGGGGGGGTGCCATATATATACATATATATAGATGGGTTGCAAAGCACGGAGGCTCAGACAGGACACGCATTCCCGGCACCGAACTCTCAGCTTGTGTACTTTCTCATACACCCATATCTTGCAGTGTTTCTCATATCTTGCAGTGTCTCTCATATCTTGCAGTGTCTCATATCTTGCAGTGTTTCTTGCAGTGCTTCTCATTTCTTCTGTTGGGATGGCTTCGGAGGAATCTCGTAAGCGATTGACAGCCAGGGCCTCGGTCATGGAGGCCAAACTATTCAAGACCAGCAAGTTCGAATATGTCCAAACCTTCATGGGCAGAGTCCAGTCGTCCATCGCGGAAGGCAGTTTGGATGAAGATGCCATGGGCGCTCTCCAGAAGGGCAAGAACCACCAGTCCCCACAGCAGGTCCTCTGGGAAGGCTTGGATCTCGAAATGGAAGACGAGGCCGACGGTGAATTCTGGCAGGATCAATCCTCTGAGTTCTCCCAGTTCGACAGGCGGCTGAAAGCGGCGGAGAAGCGTCTCGACTTCCATGACCAGCTCCACGCTGAAGCAGAGAAAGAGAAGAGGATCGGACACTTGTCCATTCGCCGGAAGGGCCCCATGGACACCCCCACGTTCCATTCTGAGGTGAAAAAGTTTCAGGCAGCAGTTGATCAGTCCAAGGACATCCGGAAGTTGGTGTCCCGGCAGGTTGTCATGAGGGACGAGGTTCTGGTTGAGGCTTGGAACAGCAACACAAAGGGAGAGCTAAAGTCGGCTCTCATTCATCTCGTCCGGGAGAAAAAATTCAAGCTCCTGGTGCTGAATTGCATTGGCGAGTCCGCGAAGCACCTCGGAAGGCCTGCCCGAGTCTTCCACAGCTTTCTTTACCAAATGGCAGAGGCAGATTCCGTTAATCTCGGGCGCCTGCAGCGCATCCGGCACAGCTTCCAGGGCTTCGATGCATGAGTATGAGTGGGATGTGAGGGCCGCTGCTGAGAAGGACGCGGAGGACGACGTGGTGATCGCACGGGGCTCCGTGGAGCGCCGCGGGGACGACAGCGAGTGCATGGCCATCCTGATCACCGAGAGCATCCCCTTCACGAAGGGGGCCGCCAAGGGCAGCGACCTCCTCCCGCTCTTCAAAGACAGCATGCACAACACGGTCGTGCTCCCATTCGAGATTGAGACCAAGATCGTCGACGGCAGCCTGCTGACGAGAGTCCCCAAGAGGGGCCGCCCCAGCAGGGCGCCCGCCGCCGCCGCCTCGGCCTCTGCCGGCGCCGCTGCCTCCGGAGACGGCAAGAAGGCGAAGGGCGAGGAGAAGCCGAAGACCAAGAAGAAGGCCAAGAAGGAGACCTAGGGGTCGCAGGCCGGAGACAGGAACACTCGCGATCCAGCAGTTCGGCAGGCTAGGCCGGCCACGCATAGTAGCTCGGAACACCCTCTCCCCCCCTCCCTCGGACCCCCCCCGCCTCGCTGCCCGGGGGCAGGGCCCCAAGCCATCGAAGGCAGGAGTTTTTCGCAGCGTCGTTTCCCGGACCTCTCGACCCCGCCCCCGGCGCCTTTTCGGGCCCCCGGTTCGTTCCCGGGGGTCCACTGAGACCCTTCGCGGAGATCGCGGCAGGCGAACCACTGCGGGCACCTCCTCCTCTTCGCTCTGGCTCAAGTTCTCAGGCTCAAGGGCAGACCCCCACGCTGGGGAAGTCTGCGCCGCTGCATCGCCACCTCAATATGAATTTCAACGCTGCTTTTCCGCAGGTGGCCCGTCGTGGACAGGGGGCTCCTGGACACGGCGGGGCCAGCTCGGGCCTGACGCCCCCGTCTTCCTGGCCATGGGCTGTGGCAGGGATGCAAGATGGAGCAGGGTGCTCCCGGCGGGCCTGCCGGGCCCTTGCAGCGTCGGACCGGACCGTCCTGCAATGTAGTCGCACGCTGCTGCTGAGGCACCGCTGCGCCGTCAGTGGCCGCGCGGGTCAGCCGCGGGTGATCTCCACCCAGCGGAGACCGATCGAGCTTCAACCGGAGGTTTTCGGTGCACCCCACCGCTTGCGAAACGCAAATCGAGGCCTACGTGAGCCCGCGTCGATCGCCAGACGCCAGAAGCAACGCTCCTTGCGTCGAGCGGCATGCCGTCGCTTACGGAGGCCAGAGAATTCCTCCACTCGGCCCGCCCAGCGGGCTCAGGAAGGTCGTCGTTCCCTCCCTCCCAAGCTACCGCAGAGCACCCAACTTGCGGTCAGTGCCTTTAACCCCCCATGGCATTGAAAAGTTGGGCAAGCGCGAAGCTATCGACACTTGGATGCGCCGTAGGAGCGTTGACATTGTCTTTCTCCCAGAATCGCAAGCCTCCCACAACAGTAGAGAAGTCCGCAAGGACACTCTATGGCACCGCAGCTCCACGGGGCAGCCTCGGGCCCGCAAAGGCACGGCATTTCTGCAGTTCTGCGCAGGCGTCTTGCGAAGAATATCTTAGACATACAACCCGTATCAGAGCGCATCATACTTGTCAAACTTCGATGCCCGGGCCGCCCATTGGCCTTCGTGGGCCTCTACGCGCCCGCGGCCGACGCGAGCCGGGAAAGTACAGACGCTTTCTGGTCATTTGTCCAGCAAACCTATAAGCCCGTGAAGCACAGCTGCATTACATACTTCTTCGGCGATTTGAATGCGCGGGTGCAAATCAACTCAGGAGACGATCCGGCGGCGGTTGGCTGGTAACACTTTCGACCGAGAACACACCTCTCTCGAGTCGCAGACCCCGGAGGTCAGCGACAACCGAGAGCGTCTCTTAGACTTCTGTGGACAGCGCCGCCTCCAGCTCAGCAACACATTCTTTTCGAAACCGCAGCGTAAGCTATGCACATACCTCCAACACAAAGCCAGGAGGTTGAGCCGCCATGGCACCGATCCAAGTACGAGACGCTCGATTATGTCATCACACCCCATCGTTGGAAAAAAAAAAAAACGCGATCTTAAATTGTGAAGCCGGCCCCCTGTCGGGTTTGGAATCCGACCACTTCCCGCTGGTGAGTGCCATCCGTGTCAGACTCAAGGCAATGAGACGCACCTCGCTCGAGCCGCCGCCGCAGTGGCAAGCGCCGGATCGCGAGGCCCGACAAGCATGCAATCGGAAGCTCACGGATTTGGACCACCGGCCAACCGCTACGGAATTCAGGGACCTAATGCTCGCATCCGCACAGGAGCATCTCCAGGAGGAGAGAATCGCCCGCAAGGGTTTTAGTATCTCCCCTGCACTGGACCGGAAATTCGTGGAGCGCACCGAAGCCAAGCGCATTGGCGACCACGCCAGGTACAAAGTGCTGTGCAAGGAAATTCACAACGACATCAAGCTTGCCAAAAAGCAACAAATCAGAGACACGTTATCCAAAACACTCGACATAAGGGAGAAATGGTTGGGTATTCGGCAGCTGAAAACTGGTTATCGTCCGATGCCATGCCATACTAAAGTCGATGGCAAGCCCGTCCCAGTACACTTGCGGGCAGAGGCTGCGGCCGCCCACCTGGCAACCAAGCAATGGAGGAAAGCGGGCAGGTACCGCCCCAAATTTGAATTTTCCCAGCTCGTCGACAGCGCCCTGCCAGTCGAAACAGGCCCCTTCACGTTGCCGGAGTTACAGCCGCTTCTCAAAACATGGAAACGACACAAGGCGCCCGGCCCATATGGTTTGTCCATGGATCTCATCCGCGAACTCGATAAACGACAACCTCCAAAGCGTCCTCGACTTTCTGAATCAATGGTGGTCCGATGAGTTCGTGCCGGACGATATGTTGGCAGCCAGGGTGGTGCTCCTGTTCAAGAACGAGGGCAGCGCTGCCAACCTCGACAACTACCGTTCCATCTTCCTGCTGAATCCGTGCTATAAACTCATTGCGGGGGTCCTCAAAGACCGCGTCGCCAAGAATATTCAACCGACGCAATTTGGATTTCGGGCACGGCGCAGCACGTCCCAAGTCTTGAAGATCGTCAGACAGATGGTTCACCAAGGCGCCAGCACACAAAATTACACGCAGGGCTCTCCGCTCTATCTGCTGTTCCTCGATTGGAAAAAGGCGTTTGACCGCGTCACACACGAAGCCTTGTTCAGCGCTCTGGAGCGCATGCAGCTGCCGGCCACAATCGTTAACGTTGTGAAAAAGGCTTGTATAGGAACCCCACTTTCCAGGTAGGCATGGACAACTACGAGTCAAAATGGCACCGCCAGGACGCTGGGATCCGCCAGGGTTGCCCTCTCACCAGATCTCTTTCTGATCGTTATGCATGTGCTGTTCCAGGACATCTACAGCAAGCACTGCACGTCGCTTTCGGAAGGGCGTCCGCCCGGAGTTACATTCGATGCCGTACTGTTCGCTGAGGACACGATGTGCGTTTCGTCAAATAAATCTCAAATCGCACGCATGCTGCACGCCATTGAAAAAGAAAGCGCGCGTTTTGGGCTTAACCTAGACAACGCATTTCCCGGCAAAGCAACCTGACAGCGATGTGTAGAAGCATAGCTGGAATCAGTGCCTGTGGTATTCATGTAAGAGTGCTGTTGTAGAATTCTGGTGTTCTCGCAGTCGCATTCGGATTCGCAGTGGCAGTCGCAGTGGCAACATCAGCGGCAGTCGCAGTGGCACTGCCAGTAGTTGCAGTAGCAATATCTACACTAGCAGCAGCAACAGCAGCAGCAGCAGTAATAGTAACAGTAGTAGTGAAGATGATGAGTCTTGGAAGTCTGGGAAGTGGAAGAGCACGAAGTGGCGTACAGTTGGCTCCGGGCATTCAAAATGTGGCCCGGGAATGGAGTTCTGGGAAGTGGAAGAGCACGAAGTGGCTTACAGCTGGCTCCGGGCATTCAAAATGTGGCCCGGGAGTTGTGTTTTGGGAAGTCCGAACAGCACGAAGTGTGTGACTGTTTTCTTAAAACGAGCCCGGCCCTGAGCCCGGCCCTCGCTGTCCGGATGCCGCCCAGACCTCCTTTCTGAGTCATCAGATGCTCTCTTTTGACACCACTAGAAACCTATCAGTCTTCGCTGTTAGGTAAAAGTGTGAACTCATGGTCATAGGACCGCCAAGTCGGATAAGATACCGGGATGGCACACATGTTCCGTCCGCGGAGACGGTAAAGTATTTGGGCTGCTCCCTTGTCAGTAAAAACGACGTCGGTAAAGAGATCGGCGCACGCATCCGCAGCTGCTACCAAACGATGCAACGACTTGATGCATTCTGGCTGCACAACGATTGCTCGGTCTCGCAAAGAATACAAATATTCAACGCCGTATGCAAATCGAAATTGTTGTACGGCTTAGAAACCCCTCAATTGACCCCCAGGCAGACACAGCGGCTCGACGGCTTTCAATTGAAAGGCTTCCGCAAGATCCTTGGGATCTCGACTACGTTCGGCCAAATGGCCCAGGGCCAGGACCGCACGAACACGAACGAGTACATCTACAGCCAAGCCCAAAATGCCCTCAATAGCCGGAGGCCTCATAAGGCCCTCGAACGCTTCAGCGCCACGTACGAAAAAATCAAGTTTGATCTGCTTTGCCGCCAGATCTCAGCCCCCGCGACGGACCCAGTCGCCTCCTGCACTTTCGACCCACATACGCTCCAGCCTTGGGACTATGGCCCCAAACGCGTCGGGAGACCAAGGAAGGCTGGCGAGTGGTACGAGCATGCCGCAGACACCCTCTGGCGGACTTCAGTCGTGCCGCCCCGGCCATGGCTCGAAGACACAGCGCTCGATCTTACACTGACCTCTCATAGACTTCTCCTACGAGTCACGGCGTGGCAAAGGATGAAGAAACTCCACCCCTTGTTCCTTCTGTTTTGCGACCGCCTACGAGAAAAGAAAACAACTCTGGTCCGCCCTGCCTGGACGGCCCTTGCCCCCTCCCTCCCTCGCTGCCGCCTTGGGTCCGCCCCGTTCCCCCCCCCCTTCCCTTCCCTTCCCCCCCCCCCCTTCCCTCCCCCCTTCCCTCCCCCCTCTCCCCCCCCTGGGGGGGAGCGGATGTTCCATAGGTGACCGTTGGATGATGCCGGCCAGAAGCCCCGGCCGCACGCTGCTAGCATGAATCGATACCCCGGCCGCAGAAATGACGACCGGCTACAGGAGGCTTCGCCTCAAGGCTGCCCGTGTAGAGAATTAGGTCCGGAGTTCCTCCTCGGACTGGGTTCGCGGCAGCCGAGCCACGAGCAAAAAAAATATGGGTTGCAAGCTGTGGGCTGCAAGCTGGATGGTGCAAGCTACGTTGTGAACTATTGTGTGTGTGTGTGTGTGTGTGCATCGACATCGCCAGGCAGTTCTCGAGGTGCCGAAGAGAAGCACGCCGAGGCGGCGACGAGGCGAATCACCGGATCGTCCAGCCGGCGCGCGAGGCGCCCACCTCGTCGCCCAAGGAAGGCGCCCGCGGGGCGAGGGCCCGCAGCGTCCGGCGCCGGCGCACGCTGCGCCCAACGGAGAGCTCCGCCCGTTCGCATGGCGGCCGCCTTGGCGAGCAGCTGGCACACCCACCAAGTGTGCAAGCACGGTATCGGGCCCTCCTCCTCCTCCTCCTCCTCCTCCTCCTCCTCCTCCCTTCTCCTCCTCCTCCTCCTCCTCCTCCTCCTCCTCCTCCTCCTCCTCCTCCCTCCTCCTCCTCCTCCTCCTCCTCCTCCTCCTCCTCCTCCTCCTCCTCCTCCTCCTCCTCATGGCGCTCCTCCTCATAATCCTCCTGCTCCTCTTCCTCTCCCATCCTCGCCCCGTTTGCATGGCGGCCGCCGGGCGAGAAGCTGACACACCCACCAAGTGTGCAAGCACTCAGAAGAGGAAAAGGTACCCATCCCTCAGCCTTTTCCTAGTTTTTTTCACTTTTTGGGCCTCCTCGGAGGCCCTCGTCGCCACCGTCGGATTCGAAATTCTGGTCAGAACGCACCCCGAGAGAGGTCCGGGGGGTAGCGGTATCGGTACCTTTGGGTTTCCCCAATCAAGAGCCCCTCGGTGCAGTTTTGGTTCAGGAGTCGGAGTGGTACGAATGATGAGAGGAGGAGGTAGGGGCGAGGATGGGAAAGGAAGAGGAGCAGGAGGATTATGAGGATGAGCGCCGGGAGGAGGAGGAGGAGGAGGAGGAGAAGGAGGAGGAGGAGGAGGAGGAGGAGGAGGAGGAGGAGGAGGAGGAGGGTGGAGGACGACGACGAGAGCAGTGACGGGAGGTCAGCGGCTCGCCCGCGCATGGCACCTGCAGTGGCGACCCGAAGACAGCATTGTGTCTGTCCGCTGCGACCATCAAGGGATGCAGCACCCCTGGTCTCTTCCTCCGCCTCCGCGTTCCTATCCCCCTCCGTGATGCTTCAAATTTATTGCCCACACTGTTGGTTCTGCTTCCGCAGCGTTCTCGCCATCAGCTTCGCCATGCAGTGAAGTGAGACTTCCGAGCATCCTTTTGCATTCCATGCTCCTCTCTCCCTCGCTTTTTTCCTCTCTCTCCTGCACCCCCTGATCCCATATCTGTACATCGAGAGAAAGAGAGAGAGAGAGAGAGAGAGAGAGAGAGAAAATGAGAGACATGAAGAAAGAGAGAGAGAGAGAGAGAGCGAGATACAGTCAAAAACTCTAATAAGGACGCACGACTTTGCTCAGGGTACCCTTGCGTCCTTGCTCTTCCTTGCTCTTGCGTCCTTGAGGTTTTCGTCGTCCGCCGCCCCAAAAATCCCAACTTCGGCTTCCAAGGGTCTTCCGTCCTTGCCGCGCGTCCTTATTAGCGATTTTGATTGTAGAAAGAGAGAACGTGTGTGTGTGTGTGTGTGTTGCCTTCGGCCCATCCCGCCACCGTTCCTGAGCTGTAGGTAAGTTGCCTCGTGGAAACCTTTCGATGCAGTCTCTTGGGACGCCTCTGGGGAGCCTCTGATGATCTTCTTTGGGGGGGCATGCTGGGGATCTCGTGCTGGCCAAAAGCTGTCAGTTCTTACGATTCCGTGCGTCGTTCGTATGACAGGGACGAGTCGTCGTTCGTACGACCGGGGGTTGGGCCCCGTGTGGCACGGTTTTGCCCCCTGTGGCACGGTTTTTTGAGCAGCCTCTGCTTCGGGTTGCTCCCATGCAGCCCAGGGAATGTCATGCGCGCAGCTTCTGCTCCCAGACTTTACCAGCCCAGACGCCCCGCGAAGAGGTAGCAACCGGAAAAATTTAATCAAACAAATCGTGCGCGCAGTTTTTGATCCCAGAGCTCCCAGCCTAGGCGCCCCACCCGAAGGGAGCAACCAGGGAATTTAAGCAGATCACGTTGCTTCTTATTTCGCCCTGCCTCGTGGCCCGGGTCTTGCTGGGCTGCCAGCGCAGGTGTGGCGGTTTTTCCTTTTCCCAGCACCGCCAAGGTCTTGCCTGCCTTGTTTGCCGTTGTGAGAGCACCCCGTGCCCAGAGGTCCCTCAGACCATAAGGGTCATGCACGCGCTCTCTGCTCCCGGACGCTCCCGGCCCAGGCGCTCCACCAGAAGGGAACAATCGGGAAGTTTTAACAATCAAGATGCTTCCGGCCAAGGCGTCCCCACAGGGAGGAGTGTCTGAGTTCTTACGATTCCGTGAGTCATTCGTATGACATGCGAGTCGTTCTTGTGATTCGAGAGGGTGAGCCGTCTGATACGGGAGATTTGTTTTTGCGATAATTTTTGTTAGGGCAGCGCGAGCTGTTCTTGTGATTCGTTTAGGCCCCCCTGTGTCAGGGAAGTGTGGCCCCCTGTGACAGGGAATTGAGCACCCCCTGTGGCAGGGAATTTAGCACATTTGAACACCCCCTGCGACAGAGATTTGAGCACCCCCTGTGACAGAGAATTGGGCAACCCGTGGGACCGGGGGTTGAGCACGCCCTGTGGCAGGGAATTGGGCACCCCCTGTGACACGGAATTGGGCACTCCCTGTGACAGAGAATTGGGTACTCCCTGTGACTGGGTGTTGGGCACCCCCTTGTGAACGGGTGTTGGGCACCCCCTGTGACAGAGAATTGGGCACCCCCTGTGACTGGGTGTTGGGCACTCCCTGTGACAGGGAATCGCCCCGGACGCTCCTGGGGCGATAATTGTTTTGATTTCGTTCAGCATGAGTTGCTGTTCGTTTTATGTTTTTTGATCAGCCAAAACACGACTCTTCATATATCTGTCCCGTCGTCTCTTTATGTTTGACATCTTCAGTTTTTCAAAATTTCCAAGGTACATGGCTACTGGCGGCTTGTATTATTAATTTGATTTAGGGGGCTATCACTTTCTTTATTCTCTACCTAGGCTCTGCCTAGAAGGGTTCTTACTGTCTTTGCTTAAAGGGGCCGGGCAGTGTAACCCGCCCCGGGCGGCTCCCCCAGTCCCCTGGGAGCGGTTCCCCCAGTCCCCTGGGAGCTTTAGCTTTAGCTTTAGCTTTAGCTTAGCTTTAGCTTAGTTTTAGCTTAGCTTCAGCTTAGCTTCAGCTTAGCTTTAGCTTAGTTTTAGCTTAGCTCTAGCTTAGCTTAAGCTTAACTTTAGCTTAGCTTTACTGTTACTACTAATGCTGCTTTCCTAGGGGCTCCAACTCCTAGGTAGGGTCGCACTGGGATAATTCATTTTGTGTTGCTGACATCCTTTCTTAGTTTTCAGTTTGACTGTCAGTTTGTTATGTGCCTATTGTGCAAAGTAGTCTGCCAGGAAATTGCGGTGCAAATAATATTGCGCACGAGAGGGCGAGCCCAATCGCAAGAACAGCCCATTGCCGAATCGCAAGAACAGCACACGACCCAATCGCAAGAACAGCCCACGGCCCAATCGCAAGTACAGCGTAGACATTTCAGTCGAACGGCGCGTACTCCTCAGTGCATGGATGGCGCACGCGAGTCGGTAGAACAGCGCAGCGTTGTGTAGGCCTTTTGGAGGCGCCTTGGGGCCTCTTGAGCTCCCCTTGGGGGCCTCTGGGGGGCTCTTGAGGGCCTCTTCAGGGCCTGCTGGCGGTCTCAGGAGCCATCTTTGTGCAAATGGCTCGACACGTAAGTTTGTGCTTCTTCTCTTGGACCCCTCTTGGGGCCGTCTTGGGGGCCTCTTAGGCCCTCTCGGGGGCCCCGGGGGCCGTCTTGGGGCGATCTTTGGGGCCTCATTGGCCCTCTTCGACGCTTTTAAAGCGAAAGAAACGAGGCATGGTACTCTGGCATGCTTTCCAACGAGTTTCTGTTCTGGGTCGGCCCCCATGGCCTCCAAGACGGCCAAAGAGCTGCCTAAGAGGTCGCCAGGACGGTCCCAATGGACCATGTTAAACAGTGCCCTGTGACCGCACTCGGTTATTCGGCCATGTTGAAAGTGCGGATTCGAAGCCACGCCGACGAGGCTTCAAGGAAAGTTACGCGAGAAGCCCCAGAAGCGCCCAGAAGCGTCCACGAGGGACATTGGCTATACAGAGAGCTCGAAGGGTCCTGAGGACACTCCACTTAGTGCCTACGGAAGGGTGGCGGAGAGGAGAAGGAGTATGAGCAGAATGAGCAGCAGCAGAGAGATGAGGGGCAGGAGGGACAGGGAGACGAGAAGGAGCGCGGAGAGGAGGGAGGAGGGTGATGAACGGGAGGAGGGTGGGGAGGAGGAGGAGGAGGAGGAGGAGGAGGAGGAGGAGGAGGAGGAGGAGGAGGAAGGAGGAGGAGGAGGAGGAGGAGGAGAAGGATGGGGACGTGGATCATGACGATAAGTATGACGATGCTGACGACGTGGCGACGACGATGATGGCTCCTAGCAAATGGATGATACAGGAGAAAAACACCGACCATGACCTTTTTAGGGCTATAAGGCTACTAAGATTTAGGACAATTGAGCTATAGGTGCAATAGGGCTATAGGGCTAGAGGGCTAGAGGGCTATAGGGCTATAGGACTATAAGGCACCCGGGCACCCGGGCACCTGGGCACCCGGGCACCCTGGCACCCGGGCACCCGGGCACCCGGGCACCCGGGCATCCCGGCACCCGGGCACCCGGGCACCCGGGCATCCAGGCACCCGGGCACCCGGGCGTGCCGCCGAAATCGGCGCCACATTTCACCTAACCATATGAATTCGCTAGGACCCCTGCAGAGGCAAGCTCTGATAGGGGAATGATGCTGAGCAGGAAGGATCAGGCCACAGGATCACTGCACCGCACCCCGCCCAGGTGCCCGCCTCCCGACGAGAGCTTCCAGAGTCTGCGTCCACGAACCCTACCCCTATACGGGTCTACGCGACGCCATGTATCGGACACCCCCGCTGGGGTTCACCCAGCTGCCGACATCCTGAGAGCACTGAAGCCTAGCTGGAAAGCTCAGACATCTGACCTCTATTCACCAGCCTGGAACATACCCCTATCCCTATGATTGGCATCGCCTCATCTCGATGCCGATCTTAGGGGCTCCCTCCGTTTCTGAGGGCGCATCCCTAAGATTGTCGTCGACTTTTGGCTTGTTAAACGTAGGGATCGGGATACGTTCGAGGCTGGTGATGTATGGGCAGGGCTCACACCCCAGACATGCGACGTCCTGATGTTTTCAGGACGGCGTCCCTGGAGGTCCCGACCCTTTCACCGGGACTGTCTTTTCGTCCTGAGTTGTTTTTGTCACGGTCCCGTGGCCCAGCGAGGGTCCCCCAGAGCCGAAAATAGCAAAATAACCTCCCGTCCGGATTTTTTTGCGACGCGATCATGTCTGGGATGTGATTGCCAACGGAGAGACCCGCCCGAAACCTCCCCGACGCTGCCCCCCGCAGGCGACGGGCGTCCACGGCGATGGCGCGGGGTACAGGGCGTCCTCGTGCGAGCAGGAGGCAAGCGAGGGGGCCTGGCCGCGCGGGCCGGGGTGGCCTGGGGGTGTTTGGGCCTGCTGGGCTGAGTTGGCCAGGCCGCCTGCGTCGGTTACGTTGGCTGGGGTGGCTGGGGGTGGCCCTCCAGGCCTCCCAGGTGGAGTCCTAGTGTTAGTATCGTTTATCCGCCCCCCATCCACATCCTCATCTCATCCCCTTCGAGACCTTCCACATCACCACCCCAGTTGGGGATACACCCCTCGAAACCCGAAGAGGACGGCCTATATCTTCATTTAGGGGGGTAAATCGGCCAGTGGGGCCCAGGCCACGCCGCTGGGGGTGGGGATCGGATAATCGATACTCATAGTGCCGAGTAGATGGGTCGGAGGATCGCGCCGCATCGCCGATGCATCGGCTCGGCGGCTCGATGTCGAGCCCGATTTTATCCACGGCGACGGCGCCGATGCGTCGCCGATGTGGCGAGATCCTCCGACTACCTGGATCCGATCTAGGAGGAGTGAAGTTTCGACGATACTGTTGATTTTGTTATTGATGATGATGATGATGATGATGATGATGATGATGATGATGGTGGTGGTGGTGGTGGTGATGATGATGATGATGATTATGGTGCTGATGCTGATGCTGATGCTGATGCTGATGCTGATGCTGATGCTGATGATTATGATGATGATGCTGAAGGTGATTATGCTGATGATGCTGATGATTATGATGAGGATGCTGCTGCTGATGATGATCATGATGATGATGAGAGGATACTGATGATTGATGATGATGATGATGCTGATGATGATGATGATGATGATTATGATGATGCTGATGATGATAATGATGATGATGATGATTATGGACATGGTGGTGGTGATGATACTACTGATGGTGATGATCTGGAAGATGTTGATAACTGTAATGGTGATGGTGATGATGACGACGATGAGGGTGGTGATGACGACATTGATAGTGGTGATGGTGACGATGATGGTGATGATGATGCTGATGATGCTGCTGCTGATGATGATGATGTTGATGATGATGCTGATGATGATGCCGATGAGGATGATGATGGTGATGATGATGATGATGATGATGATGATGATCATGATGATGATGATGATGATGATGATGATGATGATGATGATGCTGATGATGATGATGATGATGATGATGATGTTTATGTCGATTATGATAATCATGATGATGCTCCTGATGAGGATCATTACGACACTTCTCGAAACGCCAGGAAGCGGAACTCCAAGAAATCCCAAGAGACTCACACGCATACAAGGAGCTTCAACACGCCTCCCGAAGGCCCGCTTCGAGCCTCCCCACCTCGACAGTGCTCCCCGAGGCGCGCATCCGGCCTGATATGCTGGTTTCCTTCACTCCCGACGGCCCCTCGTGGCCCCTCACGCACAGCAGGCCTGATGTTCCCGGAGGCGGCTTCTCGGAGAACATCGGGTCGATGCCACGACGACGCTGCCTTTTTCCTCGCTCGGGCCCCACGGTCCCTTTGCGCCGAGCTGGTCCAGCCAGCTCGAGTCGCCCCGCCGCGGTCGCAGCGCCGTGCCTAAGCCAGACAGGCCCAGCGCGCGCCGCGCCCGCCACCCCTTAGGCGGGCGGCCCTGGCACGGGCCTCCGCCTCACGGCTGCTCTGAGGAGGAGGAGGGCCAGCCCCCCCCCGTCAGAACTGGTGTTGCTTTGCTCCGTTCTTCTTGGGATTGTTATGATGCGCACTGTTCATGACGACGATGCTGATGCTCATTGTTGCGATGATACGGAGGCTTACATTGGTGGTGCTGATGATGCTGATAAGGAAGATTATGATGCTGCAGGTGATGACGATGATGATCATAGTGATGATGCTGATGATGATGATGATGGTGATGATGATGATGATGATTATGATGACGATCATTATCACGAGTGTGATTTTGATGCTGATGGGGATTGTTATGATGCTACTACCCCTGCCCACGACAGCTCAGGATGGCTCCAAGACGGCCCCAAATGGCTCCAGAGGCGGACCAAGATCTATCCCGTGTGTTCATAACGATGCTCACGTTTGCGATGATATGGAGAAGCACGATACTGATGATGAGCATGATGGTGATGAAGTTGATGCTGATGCTGGTGTGATTGTGATGCTGATGCTGATGTTGCTGCTGATGCTAATGCTCATGCTGTTGATTATGATGATACTGATGTTGAGGATGATAATGATGATAGTGATAGTCAAAGTAATAGTGATATTGATGGTGATTGTCATGATTGTGATGGTGATGGTGATGATCACATTTATGCTGATCATGGTGATGCTGCTGCTGATGATGCTGATGATGCTGCTGATGATGATGGTGATGGTGATGGTGAAGTGGTCCCTGATGGTCCTGACGAGACTTGTGTTGGTGTTGAAGACAATGACGGTGATGAAGACGGTGATGATGACGATACTGAAGATGCAGATGCTGATGAGAATGGTGACGGTATCGATCATGGTGATGATTAGTATCCTGGCAATGGTGATGGTTCTGACTCCTTCGCCTGAGTCCGGCGAACGCCTCTGAGGCTGCTGGAGGGCCCCGAATTTGCTCGAGGGAGTCCCAAGAGGGGCCCCATAGACCACCAAGACGGTTCGGAGAGCCGTCAATAGCTTCTACAAATGACCCAAGGGATCTCGAAGAGCCCAGCCTGACGGCTCCGGGATGCGCCAGACGGGCCAAATGCACCGTAGGACAGTCTGCGAAGCCCCGCTCGAGGTCTTCCAGAGAAGCACCAAGTGGCCCCAAAGAGACCTCCAAGATGCCCCCCAGAGGTTTTCAAGAGTCCAACAGGACCTCTAAATCGTTCCATGCCCAATGGGAAACAGCAGGTTCTGAACTCGCTGGTTCGCGCTCGATGGGCTGGCCACTCAGGCCTCCAGATGCCCCCCAGCCAAGGAGCGCCCGAAACGACAGAAGAGGGCCCCGAGAGAACCTTCAAACGAGTTCTGGGAGCCAGCTTCCCCGACCCCCCCCCAAAGGCCTCCAAGAGGCTCCCCGAGGCGCGCCGTCGGTCGGAGATTCCGTGAGGCCTGTCCTGGACTATCGGGCCGACGACGACGATGACGATGTTGATGGTCATGCTGGTGTTTGTGATGATGATGAAGATGGCGATGATGATGATGATGATGATGATGATGATGATGATGATGATGATGATGATGATGATGATGATGATGATGATGATGATGATGATGATGATGATGATGATGACAATGAGGGTGCTGATGATGGTTATGCTGATGACGATGCTGCTGATGATGCTGATGATGCTGCTGATGATGATGGTGATGGTGATGGTGAAGTGCTCCCTGATGGTCCTGACGAGGATGGTGCTGGTGTTGAAGACAATGACGGTGATGAAGACGGTGATGATGACGATACTGAAGATGCAGATGCTGATGATAATGGTGACGGTATCGATCATGGTGATAATTAGTATCGTGGCAATGGTGATGGTTCTGACTCCTTCGCCTCAGTCCGGCGAACGCCTCTGAGGCTGCTGGAGGGCCCCGAATTTGCTCGAGGGAGTCCCAAGAGGGGCCCCATAGACCACCAAGACGGTTCGGAGAGCCGTCAAGAGCTTCTACAAACGACCCAAGGGATCTCGAAGAGCCCAGCCTGACGGCTCCGGGATGCGCCAGACGGGCCAAATGCGCCGTAGGATAGTCTGCGAAGCCCCGCTCGAGGTCTTCCAGAGAAGCACCAAGTGGCCCCAAAGAGGCCTCCAAGATGCCCCCCAGAGGTTTTCAAGAGTCCAACAGGGCCTCTAAATCGTTCCATGACCAATGGGAAACAGCAGGTTCTGAACTCGCTTGTTCGCGCTCGATGGGCTGGCCACTCAGGCCTCCAGATGCCCCCCAGCCAAGGAGCGCCCGAAACGACAGAAGAGGGCCCCGAGCGAACCTTCAAACGAGTTCTGGGAGCCAGCTTCCCCGACCCCCCCCAAAGGCCTCCCAGAGGCTCCCCGAGGCGCGCCGTCGGTCGGAGATTCCGTGAGGCCTGTCCTGGACTATCGGGCCGACGACGACGATGACGATGTTGATGGTCATGCTGATGTTTGTGATGATGATGATGACGACGATGATGATGATGATGATGATGATGATGATGATGATGATGATGATGATGATGATGATGAAGATGCCGATGATGGTTATGATGATGATGACGATGAGGGTGCTGATGATGGTTATGCTGATGACGATGCTGCTGATGATGCTGATGATGCTGCTGATGATGATGATGATGCTTATGATGATGATGCTGCAGATGATGATGAGGATGATGATGAGGATAAGGATCAGGATGATGATGCTGCTGATGTTGATGATGATCATAATGATGATGGTGATACTGATGATACTGATGATGATGATCATACTGATGATGGTGATACTGATGATTATGATGATGATGATGGTGATGATGGTGATGATGATGCTGCTGTTGCTGTTGCTGTTGCTGTTGCTGTTGCTGATGATGATGATGATGATGATGATGATGATGATGATGATGATGATGATGAGTCGGATGATGAGTCGGATGATGCCTATCACGTCACGGCATGGCTGGCAGCACTTGGGCAAGGATATTCGAAATGTTGTTGCTGTTGTTGTTATTGTTGCTGATGATGGAGATGATGATGATGACCATGGTGATCATGCTGCTGATGATGATGAGGAGGAGGAGGAGAAGGAGGAGGATGAGGATGAGGAGGAGGAGGAGGAGGAGGAGGAGGAGTACGAAGGTGAGGACGGGAATGAGGATGAGGGTGGGTATGGGTACGGCGATGTCGACCGCTTGTGCCTGATAGGTCTGTCTATGCTCTTCCAGTGACCCCCCGGTCTGCGCTAGAATCTGAGCGCGCACGAAGCGAGTGCGATGGTTTTTCTTGGACTCATAGTGCCTGGACCCCCCCTGGGTAACGGTAGCGACATGTTGGTGTTCCTGCACATATTGTGGCGGTCGCAGCGCACCCCCGCCCCGACGTGCCCCACCACGCCCACGCGTTACCGCCACCTCAGGCCCCACCCCCACTCCCAGGTAACGATCGTTTCGAGATACAACAAGAAATCAATCTCCAGGACATTGGTGCGCCATGTAGACTGTTTTAAGGGTCCGGCGATAACCCGGGTTATCGGGCTTGCCCCCCTCCCCCCCCTCAGGATAACCCAACCTTGCCGGTTGTGCAGGTCCTGGGTGGTGGGGCGCGGGCATATGCAGGGCTGCCCACAGCGCGAAGGTTAGGTTATCGGCCGGCCCCCTCCTCCTCCCCCCCCCGGGATAACCCGGGTTATCGCCGATTCCAAAAAACGGTCTCACTCTGGGTTGAAGCATTCTGCATTCTCCGTTCTCTCTCCAGGTGGAATCCCCAATGCCCCCGTCAGCAGCGTCCGCGCCTATAGAGGGCCCAGGCGGGTCCTGGAGCCCGGGATGGCGCCGGCCAGGCCCTCATTGCGAAAGGGAGCAACGAGGCAGCGAGGGACGGAGGACCATTCCCCAGGGGGCCCTGACGTCGATCCCCCCCTCGCACAAGGGCGCTCTCGAGGGCGCGAAGTTATTCGCGCTTCGCGCTTCGCGCTTCGGCTCCGATTCCTCCTCATCCTCCTCTTCTCCCATGGGAGGCGGCGCGAGAGTGCGAAGTTATTCGCACTTCGCGCTTCGCGCAGCGCGAAGCGCAAAGTTGGGAGCCCTTGTTTTCGATCGAGGGTCGAGGGTCATCCCTTACATCGCCCGCCTCCGGCGGACCCCTTTCTGCCTAGCCTACATGCGTCCCAACAGCCAGCCGACGATGATGACGATGCTGATGCTGATGCTGATGATGATGATGATGATGGTGATGATGATGATGATGATGATGATGATGATGATGATGATGATGCTTAGTATGACGATGATGATGCTGATGCTCGTGGTAATACTGGTGGTGAATGTGATGTTGATGATGGTGATGATGAGGATGATGATGACCATGCTGCTGAAGACGATGACGATGACGATGACGACGATGACAATGATGATGATGACGATGATGCTGATGCTGATGACGATGATGATGATGAAGATGATGATGCTCATGATGATGATGATGAGGAGGAGGTGGATGGTAATTACTGATGGTGGTGATGGTGATTCTGACGATGACGATGGTGATGATGATGCTGCTGCTGCTGATGATGATGATCATGATGTTGATGTTGATGCTGCTGACGATGATGATGATGATGATGATGATGATGATTATGATGGTGATCGTGATGATGCTTATGGTGATGATGAGTGTGGTTGTGATGGTGGTGGTGACGCTGCTGCTGCTGCTCCTGCTGCTGCTGACGACGACGATGATGCTGACGATGATGAAGATGCTGATGTTAATGGAGATGTTGTTTTTGATGCTGATACTGCTGCTGCTGATGACGACGACGATGATGATGATGATGATGATGATGATGATGATGATGATGATGATGATGCAGATGATGATGATGATGATGACGATGATGATGATGCTGATGATGATGATGATGATGATGATGATGATTATGATGATGATGATGATGATGATGATGATGATGATGATGATGATGATGATGATGATGATGATGATGATGATGATGATGATGATGATGATGATGATGATGATGATGATGATGATGATGATGATGATGATGATGATGATGATGATGATGATGATGATGATGATGATGATGATGATGATGATGATGATGATGATGATAATAATCACGGTGATGATTGGTGAGCACGGTAATGACTGTGATGATGAGGATGGTAATGATTGTGGTCATGAGTAGGAGGAGGAGGAGGAGGAGGAGGAGGAGGAGGAGGAGGAGGAGGAGGCGGGAGAGGAGGACCGGGAGGAGGAGGAGGAGGAGGAGGAGGAGGAGGAGGAGGAGGAGGAGGAGGAGGAGGACCGGGAGGAGGAGGACCGGGAGGAGGAGGAGGAGGAGGAGGAGGAGGAGGCGATGCCGCCGGTCATTAGTCGAATCTGCCACCAGCGCCAGCGTCAGAGGAGGAGGAGGAGGAGGAGGAGGAGGAGGAAGGAGGAGGAGGGAAGAGAGAGGCGGAAGAGGGAGGAGGCTGGCTGGGGTGGCCCATAGGGGGGGCGTTCGCATCCTCAGCCACAGATGCTTGTAGTGAGGCTGACCTGGCAGGAGAATGTCCCCGCGACGGAACATCCCCACACCGGCATCGTGGCCCCAGGCGGGTAGGTCCATGGCCACTTTTTGTGCCAGGAAAGCCCGCGATGGAGGGGGCAGCGGCCGTCAGGAGCGGGATGGGCCGGCAGATAGTGCGCATCTCAACTGCCGGGGCTCCGCCTTGTCCCCCAGTCCCTGCCATCAGAACAGCGTTTGCCAAGCACCACTGCAGACCAGCAGTCAGGGAGGGGGAACGAAGACCCTCCCTAGGGAATTAGAGGGGGCCTCCTGCCCAGCCCACCTGACCGTCGTCGCACCTCTTTGCCGCAGCGTCCCTGCTGCAGAAAGGCCCTGCGGAGGGAGGGAGGGAAAGACGGACGAGGGGCGAGCGGATGGGGTAGGATAGGAAGAAGTCCCCTCCCAACCCACCCCAGCGCCATACCCGCAACCTCCAGCAGAGGCCCTGCCTGCTCGAATAGGGCCCTGCCGCGAAAGAAGCGCAGCCGAGAGGGAGGGAGGATTAGAGAGAAAGAGAAGAGGGGGATTATGATGCTGATGATGCTGCTGATGATGATGATGATGCTGATGATGCTGCTGCTGATGATGATGATGGTGATGATGATGATGATGATGATGATGATGATGATGATGATGATGATGATGTAAGTGCTGATGATGCTGATGAGGACGATGATGATGGTGGTGGTGGTGGTGATGGGGATGGTGATGATAGAAACGATGCTGATTACTATTGTTATATGCGTACGGATGGTGATGGTGTTGACGATGCTGATAATGTGTAGGGTGATCTATTGTTGATGACAATGATGATGCATATGATTCTGCTTGTGACGATGCTGATGATGATGCTGCGCTGGTGGTGGTGGAGATGTTGATGGTCATGTTGATGCTGATGATGATGGTGGTGATAATGCTGTTGTTGCTGGTGATGATGATGATGCTTATGATTATGATGCTACTGCTGCTGATGTTGATGCTGTAGCTGCTGCTGATGATGATGAAGAGGACGATGACGAGGGTGTCGATGATGTTGGGGGTGATGATGGTGGTGACTGGGGATGGATATGATGATCATGGTCATGATTTTGCTGCTGCTGGTGATGATGCTGAGGATGATGATGACGATTGCGAATGTGTTGGCGACGACGATGATGATGCTGACGATGATGATGCTGATGATGATGATGCTGATGATGATGATGATGCTGATGGCGGTGATGATGATGGTGGTGCTGCTGCTGATGCTGCTGGTGGTGGTGCGGTTATTGCTGATGGTGATGAGGTTGATAATTTTGCTGATCACGATGATGGTGATGATGCTGATGATGCGGATGTTGCTGATGCTGGTGGTGATGATTGCGATGTTGTTGGTGACGATGCTGATGATGATTGTGATGATGGTGATACTGATGCTGATATGATGGTGGTGATGCTGATGCTGCCGATGATGATGATGATCCTGATGATGCTGCTGATGATGATGCCGCTGCTGATGATGCTGATGATGCTGATGATGATGATGATGAGGAGGAGGAGGAGGAGGAGGAGGAGGACGACGAGGACAAGGACGAACAGGGAAGAGGCTAAGGCGAACACGGGGTTCAGGAGATGGGGAGGAGGGAAGGAGGGAGGGAGGGAGGATGAGAGGGCGGGCTTGAGGGATGGAAGGAGGAGGAGGATGCGGAGCCAGGAGGAGGAGGATGCCAAGGAGGAAGAGGGTGATGAAGAGGAGGAGAAGGGGAGGGGGAGGAGGAGGATGCCAAGGAGGAAGAGGGTGATGAAGAGGAGGAGAAGGGGAGGGGGAGGAGGAGGAGAGGAGGAGGAGGAGGAGGAGGAGGAGAGGAGGAGGAGGAGGAGGAGGAGGAGGAGGAGGAGGAGAAGGAGTGGTGTGGTGGAGGAGGAGGTGTTGGAGGAGGAGTGAGGCGGGAGGAGGAGGAGGAGGAGGAGGAGGAGGAGGAGGAGGAGGAGGAGGAGGAGGAGGAGGAGGGGAGGAGGAGGAATGGATGAGGAGGGGTGGGGAATGGTGAGGGGGAGGAAGGAGGGGTGAGGTGAAGGAGAACGACGTCCTCCTCCTCCTCAGTTTTACGCCCGCCTCCGCCCCTCCATTCCCGTCGCCGGGTCGCGAGGCGGCCGCGTGCCAGCGGCTGATCGAGGCCCTCCGCGCGGCGGATCGACTCCTCGTCCTGCTCTTGGTCCTCCCGCTCCTCCTGCTCCTCCCTCTCTCCTCCCTCCCTCCATGTCCTCAGAGATGCTCGATGTCATGGGGACATCGCGTGCCGTCCTGCTCTTCATCTCGCTGGGTCCTGTCTCTCTCCCTGGCCGCTTTTCGTGTTCATGGGGATCGGCATGGTCTCCTTGATTTCTCATTGGCTTGGGGTCTCTGGCTGTTGATGTCAACCGCCCCCCGTTGATGCCAATCCTACTCACTCTTCCTCCTCCGCCGTTTCCTCCCTCCTCCCCTCCTCCTCCCCTCCTCATCCTCCTGCTCCTGCTCCTTCTCTTTCCTTCTTCTCACACTGCTCCAGGTCCCGATCCGATCCCTTACGCAGCATGGGCGACGAGCCCTGGTTCCTCCCAGATCCTCGACGTATGACCTCATGATGCAGATGTTCGAAACAGGCCAAGCTCCGAATCAGGTCAACGAATCGATGTGTGTCTTCTTGCCTAAATGTGACGAGCCCCAGGGCCAATGTGCAGTAATCCAGTCTCCAGGTGCCACCCGTCCTCCTTCACTAAAGCACTGTGACGCTAAGCTGATTGCGCATGTCGTAAACATCGCCCTGGTGGATATGGTTCGGGACCGTGGACCGCACAGCAGATACGCAGCAGGGATTCGTGAAGGGTCGGAACTTTGGCCAGCACACCATCTCGCTCGATTCTGAAGCCCGCAGGCTAGGCCACTCCCCAGATGCCTCTGATACCCTCCCAATGGTTGTCAGCTTTGGCACACAAAAAAATGCTTTCCCATCCTTAGGATGTGCTTTGATTGTTCAGCTCTCGCAGCTCACTGGGTCTCCCCAGGCTATCTTAGTGTCGTCGCAGCCCTATGTAGCTCCCCTCGTGACCTGGCCCGAGTAGGTGGCCGCCTTCAGTACATGTTTGAAATCGCCTCAGGAGTCCAACAAGGATACCCTCTCTCAGGCTCTATCTGGGCACTCGTGTTTGATTCCCCTCTAGGGCACCTATTAACTACCCGATGCACCCTTCCTGGATCCAACAGGTTCGGGGCCTGCGCAAACGATCTGGGCCTCGTCCTTGCTCGCCTGGGGGCCCTCCAGTACCTCCACCCCCCATTTCGGGCCATTGCAACTCTGGTAGGATTTGAGCTTCAGATTTAGACGACGGTGGTTGTGCCATTATGGGCAGCCTTTTCGCCAGCGGCTCAGTCCCTCACACAGCGTCTCCTCGGCTTTCTCACCCCCGACCTGCGGCACATACAGGTATCACAATATGCACGTTACCTCGGCGTTCTCATTGGCCCAGCGGTCACGCTGGACATACAGTGGAAAGCAGCCTTCGACACATACTGGCTGCGTGTTGTGCAGCCAGCGGCGTCCGCACCAGGACCATGACCAGCAGTGGCCATCAAGTTGTATGACACGTGCGTTATCACAGTCCCCCCCTAACCTCACCCAGCACCTCCCCTTGCCTGATGTCCTTCTCCGCCACGAGCGTGGCACGCTGCGCGAGATGCTGCGAGCCCCCCCAAACTCCGGGCGCCTCGTCGGCCTCCTCGGTGCTGGCTCGTGGTCGCACTCGTCCTCCCCTTTCGACGCTCGCCCCGCTGGCATTCGCCCCTGCACGGAGGGCAGCAGCCGCCACGCTCCTTGCATCGCCAACGCCGCTGCACGAGCTCTCCACGCGCGCAAGGCCATCGGAATCCAGCACTTTCTCCCTGGCGGCCGTCGCGGCGACCCCGCCTGCGGGCCACGGCTCCCCCAGTATTTTTTTGGCAGGGGAGAGGCATCGTAGAACACCGGCATCGCCTCGGCATTGGCACGCCACCACAGCACGTGCCATTACAGGAGTGGCAGGCCGCGCGACGAGCAGCCGAAGACGAGACGCCATTCGCAGCCCGTGCCCCGCGGCCGGCCGGGGTTCAGCGAGCTCTCTCCTCGGCCCTCCACCCCCCTATCTACCCCGGCACGTTCGCCGAAACCCTGACTCGCCGCTTGCACTCAGCTTGCCCGAGTTAAATCTCCACGACGATTTAAACCTGCGCTGGCAAGAGCTTGCCAGTCACCTGTCTAAGGAGGCCCCCAGCTCCTACGTTGGGCCGTGTACAAGACCCTAGCGGGAGCCTGGTGGACCAGCCACCGCTTCCCGCTCGGGCCCCGCAAGGCGTGCCTGCTCGATTGTGATTGCTCCGGCCAGTTCGGCCATTACCTCACCTGCCTTCGCCTCCTGCACTTCCTCGCTTTGCCCCGTGCCTTGTTGTCCTCCGACCCCCTTGTCCGCCTTGGCCTGGGGACGTCTGGGAAACACACAACGACCACGAGGACAACGACAACGACGAGCTAATGACCCTGCCGCAAGCTCGGGACACGCGGCGGGCAGTGGAGGGGAGGAGGCGAAGGAGGACGCGAAGGAGGAGGAGGATGGGGAGGGGGTGGGGGAGGAGGAGGAGGAGGAGGAGGAAGAGCGGAAGATGAGGAATAAGAAGAGTAGGAGGAGGAACAAGTGGAGTGTGATGATGGTAATGATGATGCTGATGATGACGATGAGGATGCTGATGACGATGATGATTATGCTGCTGATTATGATGGTGATGATGCTGCTGATGATGCTGTCGATTATCATGATGATGTTGTTGCTGATGATGATTATGGTACTGATGCTGATGATGCTGGTGATGATGATGCTGATGATGCTGATGTTGATGATGTTGATGCCGATGATGATGACGATGAATATGAAGATGATGATGCGGATGATGATGATGATGATGATGCTGAGGAGCAGGAGGAGGAGGAGAAGGAGGAGCAGGAGGAGGAGGAGAAGGAGGAGGAGAGCAGTGTGTCTCCTCGGGGGCGGGCGTCTGCGAGGCGACGGGGCCGCGGCCGAGGCCGCGGCCAGGGCCAGGGCTGGGGCCGGGGCTGGGGCCGGGGAAGAGGCCAGGGCAGGGGGGACAGGGACGGGGCTGGGGCCGGCGGGGCCCGAGGGGGCAGGGCTGGGGCTGGGGCCTTCGTGTGCCCCGAGTCGGGGCCAGTCTATTTCAGAGCTGCTGCTTCTCAAGCGCTGGCGCCGACTTTCGCCGCAGTCAGCGGCTCAGCAAGCAGCATTCGGGTTAGATTGGCTCTGGATCATTTGTCTGCCTGCATTCCACGTTTGAGTAATGTCGAGAATATCGATCCTTTCCTTCGAACCTTTGGACTTCCATCGGAATTAATTCGGCTTCATTGCCTGACACTCGTCGCAAGCATCGGCTATGTCCTGCTTCGAAGCAACGAATATGATCAAGGTGTCATCCGCATGCGTGCCCTTACCCAAGTCTTTCAGTTAATATTTCCCAACCATTTTGATGAGACAGCGCCCCTCGTCTCCTTCCACCCGCTGCCCCCCTCCCTGCTCCCATTCTTTATCTGCCCTCCGCATGTCCATTACGGCACACCCCTCACGTCTTTCGTGGCCCCACTGGGAGCTCCACCGACGGCCCCAGTGGTGTTTCTTGCATGCGTCCCCCGCGCCCGTTGCGGCACACCCCTCACGCGTTTCGTGGCCCCATAGGAAGCTCCACCGAAAGCCCCAGTGGTGTCTCTCGCATGCGTCCCCCGTGCCCATTTCGGCACACTACTCGCGCGTGTCGTGGCCCCATGGGGAGCTCCACGGAAGGCCCCAGTGGTGTCTCTCGCATGCGTCCCCCGCGCCCGCTCACACGTTTCGTGGCCCCAACGGGAGCTTCACCGAAGGCGCCAGTGGCGGTTTTGGCATGCGTCTCCCGTGCCCCTTTCGGCACACTCCTCGCACGTTTCGTGGCCCCAACGGGAGCTCCACCAAAGGCCCCAATGGCGTCTCTCGCATGCGTCCCCCGCACCCATGTACCTATGTCGTCGCACCCCTCGCAAACGTCAGCAACAAATCACATGTCTGCCTCGATGTAATGGACAGTCACCCCCTCGCGGTAGATTCCGGCCATTTGCGAGTAGTAGTTCTTTTGCGCATAGTGAAACGCATTTTTCCATTGGAGCTCCACCGAAGGCCCCACTGGCGGTCCTCGCATGCGTCCCCCGCACCCGTTGCGGCACACCTCTTTCGCGCTTCGTGGCCCCATAGGGAGCTCCATCGAAGGCCTCAGCAGCGGTTCTCGCATGCGCTCCCTGCACTCATTACGGCACACACCGCTCACACGTTTCCTGGCCCCAATGGGAGCTCTACCAAAGCTCCCAGTAGCGGTTCTCGCTTGCGTCCCCCGTGCCCATTTCGGCACACCGCTCACACGTTTCGTGGCCCCATTGGGAGCTCCCTGAAGGTCCCAGTGGTGGTTCTCGCATGCGTTCCCTCGCACCAATTCGGGCCCAACGCTCACACGTTTCGTGGTCCCATCCAGAGTTCCACCGAAGGCCCTAGCGGCGGTTCTCGCATGCGTCCCCCGTGCACGCTTCGGCACACCGCTCACACGTTACGTGGCCCCCTTGGGAGCCACCCGGAGGCCCTAGTGGCGGTCCTCGCATTTGTCCCCCGCACCCATTTCGGTACACCCCTCACACGTTTCATGGCCCCATAGGGGGTTCCAGCGAAGGCCCCAGTGGCAGTGCTCGCATGCATTCCCCGCGCCCATATCGGCACACTCCTCACAGGGCTCGTGGCCCCATAGGGAGCTCCACCGAAGACGAGACTCGCAACTGCGGTACTCAGAACTGCGTATGGCTGGGTCCTTCGCCAGGATAAGCTTGAACACTTGGGGCGAGCACATTGCCCGATTAAGATTTGCTGCATTCGCTGCTATTCTTACTCCATTGACAGATCTGTCTGCCTGTCGTTTGTCCGTGCGCAGCACTACGTACGTGCTCGACAGACAAGCGCGCAGCATAGCCTCGATCAGGTTCTACACCTGCCGCCTATGGCCAAGCATCGTATCGATAGCATAATGCAACCTTAACTTGCGGGAGCTGGTTCGGATTGACGGGGGGAAAGTTCACTGTCCAGCGGCTCTCGACATATTCTCCCATCACCTTGCCTGGGCCTGTGGGCGGAGGCGCAGTGCAAACGGTTGAGGGCCACCGCTTGCTCCCAGCCGCGCTTCTGCAGAGCCACCGCAGAGAGTTCCGGGAAACGCGCCTTGGAATGTCGGGATCTCCTGGGGCAGGGGCCTCCTCGGGGAGTGTGCTGTCGGCCTCTCGGGGACTCTGCGGCGCTTCGGGGGGATTCTGCTCGGGGCCTCGGAAGTCGACACAGGCACCAAGGTCCCGTGGCTCGAGCAACGACGTTTCATCACGAGGGACCTGTATTTCTCGGTGCCGACGCTGACTTTCTGCCCAACCATCTGGGGGGCCCCTCGGGGGCCTGCTCAGGGTCTCGATGCGATCTTTTGGGGGGACGGATGGGGCGGATTCCCACAGGGTGCTTCGTACCCATCTCCGGGGACCCCCTCGGGTGCCTTCTGGGGCGTCATGAGCGCTCTTGAGGTCAGCGCTGCGAGACCAGCGTGCCTTGTTGGGACATGCTGGCCTCTTGTGCCCGCCCCCAGCGCTCCCGAGGGCCGCCCAAGAGAAGCCCCAGATGTGTCCGTAACCATTTTGGCTCAAGACGCGTGCGTTCAAGCAGTCGGATCTGACCACGCCTCGCTTGGTCATCGTTATACATTCAGTCAGCGCCCAATTGGCGCCATACACTTTCACACTCATAGGGCAGGTGGCAGCTGTGGCCACGATGGTGAAACGTAACGTCCAGCAGTGCTCAACGGTATTTATCGCCTACATGCCTCTCCTGGTGTTTATCGCAGTGCTCTGTGCCGACGTTTTCGCGTTACGCTATAAGTTCATCACTCCGCTCAGCATGATCGGGGGTGCACAAGTTCAGGTCGAATTATTGATTTGGGTTGTTGTTGTGGCCTACTTCCTCGATGCTCACAATGCGAGAGTCATGGAACGAACCACTAAAGCGAAAAGGCATATTGCGACGACGCCAGTGATCGATAGTGTTGTTTCTGACGGCCAGCGCCAGGCCAGCCTTGAAGTCCCCACGGAACGAGTTCCACCCGAGAAACTATATGGTTGCCATGGCAGGTCGACCGAATCAGGCGATCTATCTGTGCATGAAGGCTGCCGACAGAGGTCCGACCTGTATATCATCAATTCCATGTTGGCAGATGGCGTGCCCTGCAAAACCTCCAAAGTTTTGGAAGTGATGCATAGTTGTATCCGGCTCGGACGTGGAGACGCAGCGGTGAAGTTGTTCGACCAGATGTTGCAGACAGGGGCCACCCCAAGAGCGCATCTCATTGGCAAGGCCGTATCACACAAATTCTTCAAGCTCGTCGCCGAAACTCTCGATGACAAACGCATTCAGGAAGACGGAGTACGGCTTCTCGAACTTGGTAGAGCACATGGGATCGCACCGTCGCCTGCGACCCAGAATCGCTTGCTTGATGCGTGGAAGAACCAGCTTCCCGATTTCGTCTTGAGGTATTTCCTCGAGATGAAGGACGCAGGAGTCATCCTCAGCAGATGGGCGTATCGCTACATTGTGGTGGCCCACGAGCGGTCCGATCCATCACTCGCACTAAAGGTTTACAGTGAGATGGAGGTGTTAGGAATTCAGCTCGACCGGGCGGCGTACAATGCTGTGCTGGGTGCTCGCTTCCAGCTTGGCATGCTCGACGAGGCCCGAGAGTTGTTCCTGCGGATGGCTGACAGTTCACTGGTGCCCAATGAGAAGACGTATGGAGTCATGATTAAAGTCTATTTGGCCAGTAACAGTCTCGAGGAGGCCATCGCCCTCTTCGAGACGATGCAGGAGCAGGGCTTGGATCCCGATCGGTATGCCTACCATCACGCAATCCGTGCGAGCATCGCGCTGCAGCGCGTCGAATACGCCGTGGGCTTGTACAACGACATGGTGGAGAAGAAGGTGCCACCCCTCATGAGCACCATTGCTCTTCTGAGCGGAGTGTGCGCGGGTGCGGGCTGGAACGCTCTTGCCGTCGAGCTCATGACGCACATGGCGCGTGCGAAGAAGGCGGATGCCGCGCACGGGCTTCAGACGTAAGCGTGCGATCCGGGGCAATGCCCCAGATGCACAGTTGCAGGTCGCCCCAATCTGACGGACGGCATTTGCAGTCACGGGGCCGCGAGCTGTTGTCGCTTTGGCCAGGTGGCCTTCTCTCTTGGTGACCGTCGATTTCACCCCTGCGCCCCCTGCTCACGGCCCGCCGGCAGGGAGGACTGTGCCTTAATTCTGCCACCTTTGCCCCCTTCCCGTCCCCCCTCCTCCTACCTCCTGAATTCCAATGCATGAGCACTTCGCACTTTTGCATTTCGCTTTTGAGCAATACGCACGATGAAGCATGGCAACAAAAAGACGCCCCAAATGGGGTCTCCGCACCCGTTTCTGAGGTGTTCGATCATGGTCCCCTTCTTGAGCGCAGCCCTCCAGCTTTTGCGCCGACGACCGCCAGAAGCCGCCGAAGACCGCTGGACACCGCCGAAGACCACCGAAGACCGCCGAAGACCGCCAGTAGACCGTCCGAAGACCGCCGAAGACCGTCGACGACCGCCGAAGACGGCCCACGGCCGACGGGCAGCAATGGGTCCGTGTTCGAATGCGTAGCGCGAGCTGAGACAACGGTAGATGGCTTTCTGGGGGGGGCCTCTTCGTCGCCGTGGCTGTACGCAGCTCGGAAAACTGGTGCGTTTGTCCGAGGCGGGATCGAGAATCTCGGCAGGCGGTGGATATGGACACATTCAGACCCCCAGGGGGCCAAAATATGTCCACATCCACCGCCCGCTGGGGCACCAGGACGTCGGCTCCCAGGCGGTGGGTACGGATCCGGTGTGGGCGTTCGTTAAGGAATGTTCCCAGGAGGCTGCAGACCCTGGAGGGTTTCTTATCTGATGAGGGCGGTGGTGATATCCATGGCCAATCCACGATTGGAGTTCCACCGGCTTCCAGACTCTGGATTCCTTATCCTATGCTTCCTTATCCAATGCCCCCACCGTAAATCCCCGCCTCGCAGTTTGGGCCCAGCGAGGGGTCCAGGGACAAGCTTTGAGCTGCCGCTGTCTAGGCTCGCCCTGCTCCGACTCCGGGGCCCGAGGAGCCTCTGGCGTGACGCCTCCGCGCCGACAGAGGAGGAGGAGGAGGAGGAGGAGGAGGAGGAGGAGGAGGAGGAGGAGGGAGGAGGAGGAGGAGGAGGAGGAGGAGGAGGAGGAGGAGGAGGAGGAGGAGGAGAACGAGGAGGAGAACGAGGAGGGGGAGGAGAACAAGGAGGAGGAGGAGGAGGACGAGGAGGGGCCGACGAGAGCGTGCGGCCCATCCTCGGTGGTCATCGGCGGGCGTGTGCAGCGGTGCAGTGGATGCCTCTCTGCGTTGCCGAGCCGCCCCCCCGCGCTGCCCCCGCGCTGCCCCGGCCCAGCGTTTGGCTCCCCCGCCCACCCTCGGCGAGGTCTCCGAGGAGGGAAGCATCTCGATCAAGCAGTGGCGAAGCGTCCTGGCTCGCCTGCTAGCCTTGAGTCGGGCCTGTCCCTCTAGAGGGGGAGTGTTCCAAAATATTTACAAAAATTGTCTGGGGACATTTTTTATTTCAACAATACTATTTTTGAGTATGTTTTATCTTATGTCGAAAGTTCCCCTGTAGGGGGACACACCCGACTTAACTATAGCCCTACCAAACAATGTTCTAAGAACCTTTTGTGGTTCCCACGAAGTGTTCTTAGAACCTTTCTGGCCGGGGCTGTCTTGGTTTAAGACATCGGGCCTATGCTCTAAGAACATGGGTGTTGTTCTTAGAACACTTTTGGTTTTCTAAGAACATTTCGTGGTAGGACTACAGGAATACCGGGACGGTCGGCCCCTGCTCAATTCGAGGGCCCGCGCGGATTTCTGGGATTTTCGCTGGACCCCCCTCCCTGGGGCCCGGGCGGCGTTGGAGGCGCCGCCCGGGCGGAGGGAGGGGGCAGCGCGGGGTCAAGAAGTCCGCGCGGGCACTCGAGAATGATGTATTTGTTTGTAGCGTGCCGGCCTCTGGCCAGTGTCGCCGATCCGGGGCGCTCCGGGTGATGATGATGATGATGATGATGATGAGGAGGAGGAGGAGGAGGAGGAGGAGGAGGACTTGGAGGAGGAGGAGGAGGAGGAGGAGGAGGAGGATGAGGAGGATGATGATGGTGATGATGGTGGTGGTGGTGGTGATGGTGATGGTGATGATGTTGATGATGGTTATGATGATGATTATGATGCTGATGATGATGCTGATGCTGATGATGATGCTGCTGATGATGATGCTGATGATGCTGCTGCTGCTGCTGATGATGATGATGATGATGATGCTTATGTTCATCATGGTAATGGCCATGGGGCCATTTTGGGCGTCTTGGACCGACCGTTCAGTGATTGGGGGCTTTCGTGGGCCGTCTTGACGGCCTCTTGGGGCCCTGTTGGCCCGTCTTGGGCCTCTCTTGGGCTCGAACAAGTCATGCGGGAACATTCTGGGAGCCCCAGAGGGCGTGCGGGTCCATTAAGCAACCTCAGGCTTGAGGACTGAGGCTCAGGGGATTGAGCAAGGGAGCGGGGGAAGCCTCTTGGGGGTCTTTCTGGGGCCTCTTGGGGCCTCTTTCGGGCCTCTTGGGGGCCTTCTGGGGCCTCCTGAGGGCTTCTTTGGGCCCTTTGGCCCCCCCCGCCCCCGAGCATTAAATGCGTCTGGAATGGCGTCCCCCCCCCCCTTCCAGAGCCTCCTGGGGGCTTCTTGGGGGCCTGTGGCCCCCCCCGCCCCCGAGCACTAATGCGTTGGGAATGGCGCCCTCCCCCCCCCTTGCAGAGCGAAGCTTAAGCGAGCCCAAGTCCACGCTCTCAGAAACACACGCCGGATCGGCTGATGTTTCTTCTTCGTCTTATCATTATTATTACTAATATTAATATTACTCTTCTCCTTATTATTATTCTTATTGCTAGTATAATACGTATTCGTATTATTATTAATAATATTAGTATCATTATTGTTAGTAGTAGTAGTAGTAGTAGTAGTAGTAGTAGTAGTAGTAGTAGTAGGAGTAGTAGGAGTAGTAGTAGTAGTAGTAGTAGTAGTAGTAGTAGTAGTAGTAGTAGTAGTAGTAGTAGTAGTAGTATGAGTATTTTTATTATTATTATTGCCATTGTTCGTTTTAGTATCCTTCGCATTATTATTATTATGATTCTTAGTCTGGTTTGCATTCTCATTTATATTATTCCTATTACCCTTCTGATCCGTAAGGGCGTCGCCCCGCTGCCAGCCCCTTCTCTATCATAATGGCATATCTCAGAGTCGCGTCGGTGCGTCTCGGCGCTGGCTTGGCGCATCTGGGAACATCTTGCGGGGGCGGATAGGAACCATCAGCGCATATTCAGACGTCGGCGTTATCGAAGACGCCTGCGGCGAATCACCGCCGCCCCCTGCCTTTTGAAATCTCCCATGTGACCGAGCGTTGCGGCAAGAGCTCTGCCAAGCTATCGGACCGTGGGTTCACCCAAACGTTGTGGAAACCCTTTGGGGAACACTTTGGGGAGGATGGCGGGGAAAATCAGGAGGAGGAGGACCAGTGTAAACCCAAGAGTCATCAACGATGTTGGAGTAAACCCTCCCTCCAAGCTCCCTCTCCACAGGCCCCTACAACGGTTCATTTCCATTGATTGAACTGATTCGTTGGAAGACACCCGTTCGAAGACCATGAAACATACCAACATACGGTTCTCGGGATTCCAACGCCACGGATCAACCTAACTGTTGCGTCTTGAGGATCCGGAATCGTGCCAGAACGCCATTCCTGTGATTTCAACACAGAGAATCAGCGTAATTGTTGCACCCGCAGGGTCCTGAATTCTTCCAAACATTGTTTCTGGTACGTTGATGATGGAAATCCATGAAACACTTGCAATGGTTAAGACGAATGTGCGCGGCGCTAAGGCGAGAGCCACATTTCGAAAAGAAACCACCCTCAATCCGTGAAGCTCTTGCATATGTTTAAAATGTGCGCCGCGCTAAGGCGGGAGCCACATCTTGAAAACCACCCGCCCTCAATCCGTGAAGATCTAGCAAATGTTTAAAGACATGTGCGCCGCGCTAAGGCGAGAGCCACATTTTGAAAGCCACCCGCCCTCAATCCGTGAAGCTCTTGCATCTGCTTGAAGCAAATGTGCGCCGCGCTAAGGCGAGAGAAACATATTGACAACCACCCGCCCTCAATCCGTGAAACCTTTCTGCAAATAGTTAAAAAGAATGTGCGCCGCGCTGCAGCGAGAGCCGCATGTGAAAACGACCCGCCCTCCAGCTGTTTCCAATTCTTAAGCTTCAGAGTCATAAGTGGTGAGGAGGTCTAAGGCGAAACGCCCGGTCCGCCCTCAAACCTGGCCTCGAGGTGCGACAGGGAACATATGTTCTGAAGGAGCAGGAATGGAGGACGAGGAGGCGGTGGAGGAGGAGGAGGAGGAGGTGGAGGAAGAGGATGATGATGATGAGGAGGAGGAGGAGAAGGCGGAGGCGGAGGCGGAGGAGGAGGAGGAGAAGGAGGCGGAGGAGGAGAAGGAGGAGGAGGCGGAGGCGGAGGCGGAGGCGGAGGCGGAGGCGGAGGCGGAGGCGGAGGCGGTGGCGGAGGCGGAGGCGGAGGCGGAGGAGGAGGAGGAGGAGGAGGAGGAGGAGGCGGAGGAGGAGGAGGGGGCATCTTGGGAGCTTCTGGGAGCACTTTTGGGGCCTCCTGGCAGCTTCCTGGGAGCCTCTGGGAGGCATCTTGGGAGCCTCTCTGGGCCTCTGGGGAGCCATTGGGGGCTTTTTGAGGGCCTCTTCGGCCGTATCAGGGCAGTCCTGGCCCGTCTGACGCCGTCGGAAGCCGTCTTCGGGGCCTCTCTGGGCCGACTTGGGACCCTCTTGGGGTGTTCCAGGGCCGTCTTGGAGGCCATCTTGGGTTCTTGAAGGCCTCCTAGGCCGTCTTAGGGCCCTCTTGGGCCGTCTTTGGGGTCTTTGGGCCGTTCTGGGGCCATCCTGGAGGCCTCTTGGGCGATCTTTCGGGGCTCTTGGGCCGTTTCGGGCCGTCGGAGGATTGAAGAGAAGCAACTGCCAAAGTCCTTCAAATACGTAAGGGACATCAATGATGTTGGTTTCTTCGGTTCTTCCTGGAGGCCCCTCTGGAGGCTTCTTGGGCCGTCTAGGAGACCTCTTGGGGGCCTCTTGGGCCGTCATGGTACATTTTAGAGCCATCTTGGGCTGTCTTGGTGGGCTACTGGCCCGTCTGACGCCGTCGGAAGCCGTCTTGGGGCCTCTCTGGGCAGGCTTGGGGCCCTCTTGGGGTGCTCCAGGGCCGTGTTGGAGGCCATCTTGGGTGTCTTTGATGCCTCTTGGGCCGTCTTTGGGGCCTCTTGGGCCATTCTGGGGCCATCCTGCAGGCCTTTCGGGCGATCTTTTGCGGCTCTTGGGCCGTCTCGGGCCGTCGGAAGGCCGAAAAGAAGCAAATGCCAAAACCTTTCAAACCCCCAAAGGGAATCAATGATTTTGGCATCTTGAGGGTTTCTGGATGCCCTTGTGGAGACCTCTTGGGCCGTCTTGGAGACCTCTTGGGGGCCTCTTGGGCCGTCTTGGGCCGTCTTAGAGCCATCTTAGGCTGTCTTGGTGGGCCACTGGCCCGTCTGACGCCGTCGGAATGGGGCCTCTCTCTTGGGGTGCTTCAGGGCCGTCTTGGAGGCCATTTTGGGCGTCTTGGAAGAGGCCTCTTAGGCCGTCTTTGGGTCCTTCTGGGGCCGTCTTGGGGGCCTCTTAGGCCGTTCTGGGGCCATCTTGGAGGCCTCTTGGGTGATCTTGGGGCGATCTTTGGGGGCTATTGGGCCGTCTCGGGCCGTCAGAAGGCCGAAAATAAGCAAATGCAAACATCCTTTAAACACCTTTTTGGAAAGTCAATGATGTTTGGCCTCTACGGGCCTTCCTGGCTGGAGGACCTCAGGGAGGCCTCTAAGGCCGTCTTGGAGACCTCTTGGGGGCCTCTTTGGCCATCTTGGAGACTTCGTGGGCCGACTTGCAGGCATCTTGGACCCTTCTGGGCCGTCGTGGATGCCGCCTTGGACCATATTGGGAGAACTTGGAGGCCGCCGTCTTGGAGGCCGTCTAGGGCCATCTTGGAGTGGCAAAGGCATTGACCCGAAGTTTTTGTGTGGATGTAGAGGTCGTTTCGGGGCCTTGTGCGCCCTTCCAGGTGGCCTGCGGGCGGGGCCAGAGCCCCATGGGGAGTCCTTTCTGGAACAGAACGAAAACCCAAAAAGGCAGCGTGTAGCACGCCGGGCACCTCTGTGACAAGCACAGGGGGCGGCCGATCGAAGACGCCTACGGCGAATCACCGCCGCCCCCTGCCTTCTAGAATTGCCCATGTGGCCGAGCGTTGTGGCAGGAGCTCTGCCAAGCTATCGGACCATGTGTTCCCCCAACCGTTGTGGAAACCCTTCGGGGAACACTTGTGGGAGGATGGCGGGGAAGATCAGGAGGAGGCGGAGGAGGAGATGGAGGAGGAGGAGGAGGAGGAGGAGGAGGAGGAGGAGGAGGAGGAGGAGGAGGAGGAAGAGGAGGAGGAGGAGGAGGAGGAGGAGGAGGAGGAGGAGAGGAGGGAGGAGGAGGAGGAGGGGGCATCTTGAGGGCCTCTGGGGGCACCCTTGGGGCCTCCTGGGAGCATCCTGGGAGCCCTTTGGAGGCATCTTGTGGGCCTCCTTGGGCCTCTTGGAGGCCTTCTGCGGCTTTTGGGGGGCCTCTTTGGCCGTCTCGGTGGGGGCTCCTGGCCCGTCTGATGCCGTCGGAAGCTGGCCGTCTTGGGGGCCTCTTTGGGCCGACTTGGGGCCCTCTTGGGGTGCTCCAGGGCTGTCTTGGAGGCCATCTTAGGCGTCTTGGAGGCCTGTTGGGCCGTCTTAGGGGCCCTCTCTGGGATGTCTCGGGTACCTCTGGGGCCGTTCTGGGGCCATCTTGGAGGCCTCTTGGGCGATCTCTGGGCGATCTTTGGGGGCTCTTGGGCCGTCTCGGGCCGTCGGAAGGCCGACAAGAAGCAAATGCAAACATCCTTCCAAATCCTTAGGGCAATCAGTGATTTTGGCCTCTGCGGGCCTTCCTGGAGGCGCTCTTGGATGCCTCTTGGGCCGTGTTTGGCCATCTTAGGGCCATCTTCGGCCATCTTGGTGGGCTCCATGCCCTTCTGACGCCGTCGGAAGCCGTTTTGGCGGCCTCTTGGGGCCCTCTTGGAATGCTCCAGGGCCGTATTGGAGCCTTTCTTGAGCGTGTTAGAGGCCTGTTGGGCCGTCTTGGGCCTTCTTGGGGCCGTCTCGGGGGCCTCCGGGGCCGTTCTGGGGCCATCTTGGAGGTCTCTTGGGCGATCTCTGTGCGATCTTTGGGAGCTCTTGGGCCATCTCGGGGCCGTCGGAAGGCCGAAAATAAGAAAATGCCACAATCCTTCAAAACCATAGGACTTCCTGGAGGCCTCCTTGGAGGCTTCTTGGGCCGTCTTGGGTCATCTTAGAGCCATCCTCGGCCGTCTTGGTGGGCTTCTGGCCCGGCTGACGCCGTCAGAAGCCGTCTTGAGGGCCTCTCTGGGCCGACTTGGGGCCCTCTTGGGGTGCTCCAGAGCCGTCTCGGAGGCTTCCTGGGGCTTCTTAGAGGCCTGTTGGGTTGTCTTTGGGTCCTTCTGGGGCCGTCTTGGGGGCCTCTTGGGCAGTCCTGCGGCCATCTTGGAGGCCTCTTGGGCGCTCTGTGGGCGACCTTGGGGGCCTCTTGGGCCGTCTTGGGCGTCGGAAGGCCGAAAAAGAGCACATACGAGAATCCTTCAAAGCTTAAGGCAAATCAGTGATGCTAGCCTCTTCGGCCTTCCTGGAGGACCTCTGGCTCACAGTGAGCGCGCGTTAGTATACTGGTAAAGGACAAGAGCCGTTGTTACTCATGGTATTGCCGCCATGTCTTCCCTCTTTATACGTTGCCACTGGCAATTCTAGTCTCATCCATCCTTCCTCCTTCTTGACTGATGAAGAAGCTGGGGCCCCGCAAACATCGACCGTTGCAAGCACGGCTGCGGATCCAGGGACCAGACACCCTTACGGCTGTGTAGGAAGACGGTCGTATTTTGCCCTCCCCGTCTCATTCAAGCTTGGACATGTTTGGCTGCTTTTGGGAGTCTGTCTCTCTTGGGACATTGGCGTTCGGTGGTATTGGCCATCTGTGGTCCTCCCTGTCCTGTGGCTAGCGCCGCTCCGATCGCAATGCTTTTTTTTTGCGGGATTCGCGAGCCCCGCGCCCCAGCTGAATTCAGGGACCCACCGCCCTCGAGGCTGTGCAAGCTGGCGTCATCCTGCCGCCCCCCCCCCCTCCCGCGCTTCCCAGCTTCGGAATGCATGACTGCCCTTTGGATCGTCCTTCTCGTGGTCCTTGGGCAGTCGGTGGTCTGGGCGCTCCGCTGTGCATTATGATGCTCGTTGTCCTGGTGCTGACGCGTCGAGAATGGTGAGAGCGATTCGCAAGACCAGGCGCCCGCCCCCCTTCCGACCCCACGCAGGCTCAGAAGCTGAAGCTCGCCTCCCTCTTTTGCCCGGCGCAGGACCCTCCCCTTAAGATGAGGAGGAACAACAGGGATATGCGAGAAAAAGAGAGAAAGAGAGAGAGAGAGAGAGACAGAGAGAGAGGAAAGCCGCGCCCGGAAGGCGTATCGGCAACACCAGACAGATGGGAGGAGGAGGGGGATGAAGAGGAAGAGGAAGAGGCGGGGATCCGTGGATGCAGGATCGGGTGTTCGCTTCCTCCACTAGGACTCTAGGCTTCAGGGCGCAGGATTAGGAAGGGACTCCTCCTCCTCCTCCTCCCGGGATCGTACCGGGGAGGTTGTTTCTGTTGTTTGGCAGTGGGGTTGGTCGTGGGTTTCCCTGCGGGACGCGCCGTTGCACGTTACGTGGGAAGATGGGAAGGGGGGCGAGGAGGAAGAAGGGAGGAGCGGGAAGAGGAGAAGGAGGAGGATGAGGAGGAGGAGGAGGACGACGACGACTCGCAACATAACGAAATGAGGGGGAGGAGGAGGATGAGGAGAAGGAGGAGGCGGAGGAGGAGGAGGAGGAGGAGGAGGGCGACGACGAAGAGGACGAGGAGGTGGGGAGGAGGGGGTGGAGGCGGACCAGTGCAGACCCAAGAGTCATCAACGATGTTGTGATAATCAAACCCTCCCTCCAAGCTCCCTCCTCACATGTGCAGGCCCCTACAAGGGTTCATTACCACTGCCGGGGGTGCCCCATTGGGAGAGAACAGTTTGAAGATCCTCCTTTGTGCCAAAACACCGTTCTCGGGACTCCAACGCCACGAATTAACTGGACTTAACTGGACTCTTGCGTCTTTACGATCCTGACTCGTGCCAGAACGCAGTTCCTGGGACTTCAGCACCGCGAGTCAACGGAACTGTCGCGGCCTGGCAATCCTTCGTGGCTCCAAGACATGATCCCCGGTACGTTCATCACGGGGGTCCGTGGAGCTGTTTCCAATGTTTAAGACGAGTGCGCGTGGCGCTGAGGCGAGAGCCACATTTTGAAAAGGAGCCGCCCTCAATCCGTGAAGCCCTTTCGATGTTTGAAAAGGACTGTGCGCGGCGCTCGAGCGAGAGCCACATTTCGAAGACCCCCCCCAATCCGCGAAGCTCTTGGATTGGTTTACGCCGAATGCGCGCAGCGCGAAGGCGAGAGCCACATCTTGAAAGCGACCCGTGCTCACTTCGCGAAGCTCTTGCAATTTTGTGTAACGAACGCGCGCGGCGCTAAGGTGAGAGCCGCACGTTGGAAACGATCCGCCCTCAATACGTGAAGCTCCTGCTTGTCTCCAACAATGTGCGCGGCGCTGAGGCGAGAGCCAGTTGTATTGGAAGCGGCCCGCCCTCCACCTGTGAAGTGGTCGCAATCTCTCGAGCGCCAGGATCCAACATGGTGAGGAAGTCTCAGGCGAAAGGGCGCGCCCGTCCTTCCGACTAACCTCGGGATGCGACAGGGAGGAGGTAATTATAAGGACAAGAAAGGGAGGAGAGGGGGAAGGGGAGAGGGAGGAGGAAGGGCAGGGGGAGGAGGAAGAGGAGGAGGAGGAGGAGGAGGAAGAGGAGGAGGAGGAGGAGGACGAGGAGGAGGAGGAGGAGGAGGAGGAGGAAGAAGAAGAGGAGCAGCTGAGGAGGATGAGGACTCCGGTACACACAACTGGTGCCGCAAGTCCAGTTCTCATAGGTCGACGCAAGACGTCCCTTCCACTGCGGCGAGCCCCCGCTGCACAGGCGAAGGCCCCCTGATGCTGCGTATCGTCACGTCCCGAGTTCCTCTGGGCTTGGGCTCCCGCCGCGCAGCGCCTTTCAGCGCAATGAGTACACGCTAGTCTTCGAGAGTTCTTTGATTTTTTTGGGGGGGCGGCAAGATGCTTTCATTTCTAAGTGTTCTATCCTGGGCCCCCTCTTGGCCACCAGGGGGCCAGGAACAGTTAGACACGAGCACGATTAGAAGTGAGCACGATTAGAAGTGAACGACGTGTGCGATACGGAACACGCAGCCCTCCATGCACGGGTCTGGCAGAAGCCTTGTGGAGCGCGTGCGCGCTGCGAGAGGGACTGCTCGATCTTAGAACACGAACGCGGCTCGGGCGGCAGAGCCAGCCCCCAGGGATGGGGTCTATAGGCCTCCTTGGAGGGCCACGCTGTGGAGAGATGCCGACGTCGGAGATCTGGGGCTGGGCGGAGCCCGTGTCCGCATGTCCACGGCCTCGCGGCCCGGCCTCCCCGGCCTGCGACCCCGCGGACGTGGGGCAGCCTCGCGCGGAACCCCAGCAGCCGACCGCGCACCCGCGGGATCGCGCAACCACGAGACCGCGCCTCGGCGTCCAGTCCGTGAGGCCGTGGGCGTGGACACGTATGCCTCTGGTGGGGTCCGCTCAGGTTCGGTCCCCGGAACCCCCCCAGGCGTCCACCCGGGCCAGTTTCGGCGGCGAGCCCAGAGGGGAAGCGAGGGGGAGCGGGGCTTCTCAGAAGGCCCAGGAGGCCTCAAGACCTTCGGAGAAGCTTTCTGAGTTTTCTTTCAAGACAGAGACGGCCCCCTCGAAGAACCGCCGGCAGTTCTCCATCCCAGATTGATTTTCGGCGGCCCCGCGGGCCCAGAAGCGGCCCCACGAGCGCCGCAAGAGACGCCCCAAACCCTTTGTCTCGACCTCGAGACATGCCGGTCGCTTCGCTCGTGAGCAGGAGCGGTGTCTGAGGAAGGAGATGTCTCGAGCTGGAGGCAGGAGATGTCTCGAGCGGGGCAGCGGGACCACGCCACACGAAGGGCCCTCCCCCGGTTCCTCGCGCTGGCGTTGGCGTCGTCGCTCTTCCTCGTCCCCCGCGGTGGCGGCAGCGGCAGCGGGACGAGACGAGAGGAATCCTGCGCCCACCAGCGGGCGTCCGTCTCCTCGGCCTCCGAGCGAGGTTCGGGCCCCGGCTGCGGCCGCCGCCGCCGTCGTCGCCGCCGCCGCCGCTGCCGCCGGTTGTTGCCGTCGCGTCGGCGTCGTCGTCATCGCGCCGCCGAACATTGGTGTGTTATGTAGTTGTTGTTTGCTCCTCGATCTCCCGTCCTCCCCTCGTCGTCTTCGCCCTCGTCGTCGTCCTCGTCCTCCTCCCTCGTAGGTTGCTCAACCCATCTGCGGACAGGGCAGCATCTTGCCACAGGTAAGCCACCGGGGTCCGCTGCAGGTTTCAAAAGGTCCCTTGAACATCGTATGAGCAGGAACTTCGGCTCCGGCGAATCCCAGTGCGTACGAGCAGGAATTTTGGATCCCAGGCAACCGCCTCCCACAGACCCCCGACGCCACGACTTGTTCACAACATCGACGCGCAGAGGTCGACACACTTCCCGGGACCGGCGTCCCCACCCCGAGCCGCTGCTTGTCGGCCCACGGCGAGGGCTCCCCGAGGCCGAGAACATGTGGCGGCACGCTGTCCGTCGTGCCTGTGCGCGGCGCGCGGGGATCCGGGCCCTGCGCCCCCCCTTGCACTCCGCGCTGGCTCGAGGCTCTCGGGCGGCAGGCCGTCTCACTCTGCGCCCCGCCGACAGGACTCAAGCAGTGGCGAGGCGTCCTGGCTCGCCTGTAGCCCTACCAAGCAGAATTCTAAGAACCTTTTTGTGGTTTCCACGCCATGTTCTTGGAACATCTCTGGCGGAATCTGTCTTGTTTTATCGCATCGGGTTTATGTTCTAAGAACACTGTTTCTGTTATAAGAACATTTTTGGCTTCTAAGAACATTTCGTGGTGGGACTATAGGAATGCCGGGAGGGTCGGTCCCTGCTCAAGACGCGGAGCCGAATGGCCGCCGGCGCGAGGTTCCTGGCCAGCGCCACGCTGCTCCTCCTGGCGGCCGCGCAGGTCAACATCTTTGGCTGCCGGGGGGCTTCTGTGGGGCACCCCAGACCTCCTCGCGTCGTGGCAGAAACTGCGACGGACGGGCTCCGGATGCTTTCTGGCCTCCATTTGGGCCCCCGCCGGGCCCCAGGACCGCCAGGGTCGAGACCTGGGTGTCGCTGCTGTGAAGGCTCATGGCGTGGGAGGTCTGGGTGTAAGCCTGCACCTGCGCCGGCCGAGGCCAGGCCAATCCTGGGCCCAGGGGCTGGTGTGCACGCACGCCCCTGCCAAGCCAGCAGTGGCGTGTGCGCCGATGCGGGTCCCAGGATGGGGCTGGCAAGGAGCGGTGCAGGTGTATCGTTGGCGTCCTCCCGAGGCTGCGAGTTTGAGGCAGCGTGCGCAGATGACCCGGGGGAGCCAAGGAACTGCACGAGCGAGAGCTTCTGGAGGTCCGCGCGGATTTCTCTGGTCGGCGTCGAACCCCCCTCTCCACGCCCCCTCCCTGGTGTGCGATGCACGTCAGAGGCGGCACCAGAAGCGTCGCCCAAGGGGGGCCCAGAGCGTACCCAAGGGATCCGCGAGGGCCCCAGATGCTTGTTAGTTCACGCTTGTGCGGCTTGTGCTTCGGCTCTCCAGAGGACGGCGGACTGTCCTGCGCGGACGGCTTGTCGTGCTACCAGCTCCTGACGAGCAGCATTGACGGCACTCAAAGAAGAAACAGCTATCGCAGACGCAACTTTCTGAGTTCCGCGCTGATTTCTTGGATCGGCGCTGTCGGCGCCCCCCGCGCCGCCCCTGTCGCGCTCCGGGCGCCAGGGAGGGGGTCCAGTGCCGATCCAACAAAGCCGTGCGGTCTTCTGGTAGATTATGCTGATGCTGTATTCCCCAACCATTTGGTGTTAGGTACTCGTTTTGAAGAGACAGCGTCTTCTCCCACCCCAATTCCCTTCCTCTCCTCGCATTCGTGCCTCTGCCCTCCGCATGACCATTTCGGCACACCCCTCACACTAGGAGCTCCACCGAAGTCCTCAGTGGCAGGGTTCACTTGCTGGCGCCGCCCCAATCTCGGCGCACCGCTCATACGCTTCACATCATAGCTTACACCGCATAGCATACACCGCACAGTTTTCACTTCCATCGCTCACGCTACATAGCTTACACGACATGTTTCTAATCACACAGCTTAGTACCGTATAATTCTCACCTCCACAGTGCAATCACTCTCTGTTCGGGGTCCACGCTGGCAAACACTGACAAGGAAAAGGGATTAATGAGGAAGAGGAGCAGGAGGAGGAGGAGGTGGAGGAGGAGGAGGAGGAGGAGGAGGAGGAAGAGTAGAAGGAGGAGGAGGAGCAGCAGGAGCAGGAATGGGAGGGGAAGGATCAGTTTGTGTCTATGTTGTTTTTCTTCTTTCAGGCATTCTGCGCCCGGAGTCCACGGACCCAGAATCAGTCCTACCCCCCGGCAAGACGGTGTGCGGCGTGTCGGCGGCCGCGGTCATCAAGTCGTGCCCCGCCTGCGACGCCTGCGTGCTGCCCGAGCCGGTCCTCCGCAGCCTGAGGTTTGTGGTCAAAAATCGGGCCGAACGAAAGGGGGGGGGATAGGGAGAGGGGGGGGTGCGAAATCTGCTGCATGCAGCTGGTTTCGGCCCCGCCACCGGGTCCATTCCTCGATACATGGGCGCCTCCCGGCGCCGGGAGGCGCTGGGAAAGTCAGCTACGTGAGCTGATCCTAGCTCTACCCTACCCTTTGCTATCCCCCCTTTCGTTCCCCCCGAAAGAGGAGGGTCTGGCCAGCGCTCGGGCCGCTCGGGAGGCCGAAGCACTGAGCTGATCGGAGTCGCTGTGGCTCCGAGAAGCGGCAGTTCCGCGGCTGATTGGTCGGGTCAGTCGTGGGCGAAGAGGCCATCTCAACCGCTGGGCTGAGGGAACTGCCCCTACATATCGGGGAAACGTAAGACTCGAGTAAGCCGGAAATCGGGTTAGCCGACGTTTTTTTGACGAGCGCGTTCTGGAGAATGACGGTCCAGTTTTCGTGGGACGTTTGCAGCGAGAGGTCGCGTCAAATTTCAGATTGGGTCTCGTCATTTTTACGATGGCCCTGTCAGGCCAACCCGAGTCCCCAGCGGGGATGGCGTGCGCGGCGGCATTCGAGGGCGGGCGCTGCGCGCAGGTCACCGCCGCAGGGTGTCGGCCCCGGGATGGCGCCCGGGGGCCCGGGGTGTTTTTTATTTCCCCAGCCCAGCGGCTGTGGTTGTCTCTTCTTCGGGCGACGAAGTCCATACACACACACATATATATATATATATATATAGATTTACACAAACATCTCTATACATATGTAGCCATACATGTATATGTATGTATATATATATATATAGGTGTATGTATATATACTCCTGGCCAGGCCCATCCAGAACCCCGCAGCTGTATATACGCCCTCCTGGCCGAGCCAGTCTAGGGGTACACACCTCTGCTGGGTTCAGGATGGGCCCGGCCAGGGAGCATTGGATGGGTATAGATTTCGTCCCCCCGTCTTCTTCGCTCAGGACACATTGCTCGGGCGGTTCCAGTGCAACTCTGGAACGCTCTCTCTTGGAGGCCAGATGCTGACCTGACCGTCTCTTCGGCATCACCTCAGCCATGCTTATGCTGTGTGTCGGTCGCCCCCCCCGGGGGCGACAGCGCGCGCCCAGGACTGACAGCACAGGTGCTCGGCGGCGGGCGCTCTCTGGCCATACCGCTTGGGCCACGGTCTGCCGCGAGATGCTTGCTCTGCATCGGGCACGAGGGTTGAGAACAAGCATCGTTCTGGAGGGGTGCCCTCCATGTTCTTCGCCGTTGGGCTCGGCGAAGGGGCCCGTGCTCTTGATCCACAGTCTTGTGACCCTGCTTCGGTTGTGTGTGCGTGCTCTCTGCATGTTCAGTTTGGACGTGCGCTTCCAAGTGGGGCGCGCAGTTTTCTGCCCCCCCTGCGAGGGACGGCCTCGACGAGGCCGCGCTGGTGGGGCCCGCGGGGGCCCTGAGGGTCGCCACCCTCGCCGCCTGCGCGTCCGCGCTGATGGTGGCAGCCGTCGCGGCGGCCAGGATCGGGCGACGAGCCCAGATTTCCGACGGTTTGGTTCCCCGTACGGTGCTTGCGCGCAGGGGTTCCCGCCTGCGCTGCTCAGAACTGGATGGGGCGTGTTTCTTTTATTGCTTGGGGCATGATGGGCATCACAGCCCAAGGACCCCCCCCCCTCCTCCCCTATAACGTAGGGCGCTCCGGGTACTGCCGCCATGCGCACGGCGGGGGGGAGAGGCGTTACATGACACACCCTCTCCCCTGGCCCCTCCCCCACCCTCTATGATGCCCATGATCTCCGACACGCGCTCATGGGTGCCCCGAGTATTCGCCACGCTCGGGCCTGCTGCCACCCCGCTGCCGCTGTCGGGGATGTCCTGGGTATATCTGCCAATGCCTGGCCCGTTGCCGCCGCGCTGCCGCCCGTGAGGATCGGGGGAGGGACAGACCTCCTACCCTGACGCGTCGATTGAGGAATTGGCCGTTTTCGGTTTGCGACAGGGCGTCGCGGCCGTCATTTTTGCTGGTCCAGGTCCGTCGGTTTCGGTCCCAGGCCCTTTTCACTAAGGGGAGGTCTACTAAAGGGAGGTTTGTCCACCGCCGAGAGGACTCGCCATGTCCTGGCCCGTTGCCGGCCGTTGCCGCCTTGGGGGTGTGTCGGGGGCCCCCCAAACGGGGTGGTGGCCACACCGTGTCGTGAGTCGGTGGGGTGTCGGGGTCACCGCACGGTTTTGGGACTCGAGTCCCTCTCCGAGGATGTCTCGGGCGACAGGAGCCTCCAGGGTCCCAAGACCGTGCGGTGACGGACTGTGCGGTGAGGTCTCTTGGGGTTCCGAGGTCACCGCACGGTCTGTCACCACACGGTTTTGGGATCCCCGAGTGCCCCGCGGGTGCAGGTTTGCTCTTCGGAAAGCAACTGCAGAGACACTTGTGCACCACATAATTGTACAGCGCCACATCTTACTGTTTGGGGTCGACGCTGGCAAACACTTGTTCCACTTGCGTGTTTGCTTCGATGTTGGTTTCCAGGGCCAGCGATCGGGCCCCAGGGCCAGCACCAACGGCTCCAGGACGAAAACTGCCCTCAAGAACGGGGGTCGGGACATCTAAGTCCTCGCAGTGGACGCATCCTATCGGCGGATGTTTGGGAGCTCAGGAATGCCGAGTGAGGAATGAATCCAGGCCCCCTCTCGTCGTGGCAAAATCGCGACTGGAGGTTTTCGGCCGTTTTCGGCAGCATGGTGCCGTCGCCGTGCGCAGGGGCCGTCAAGACAACGACTGGGGCTGCAGAACTCGAATCACCCGCTTTGTCGAACATCCCGGGAGGTCGAGACGAAGAGCAGGGGAAGGACCTGGGGGTCGGCATGATGCCATGTCCGAGCCCGAGCTGGTCCTTCCTTCAGCGTCTTGATCGTACCCTTCGGCCGTGGAGCACGCGTGCTTGGATCCCCAGATTCCAGTCCACGGTGTAGGCGCCGTCCTGCTTCAGTCATCATGTGGTTTCCTGCCAGGCGGAACCCCGATCATAGGGGGGCATGAACATTCCTAAACTTTTGGCGCTCCGCGCGGATTTCTTGCATCCGCGCTGGGGCTCCCCCGGCGGCGCCTCCGGCTCCGTCCCTGGCGCGCTCCGCGCGCCAGAGAAGAGGGGCCCAGCGCGGATCCGAGAAATTTGCGCGGAGCGCCACAAGTTTCTGTTTATGCCGTGTTTTCCTTTCCTAGGCAGGCGGAATCTCGATCTGCCTCCGACGCCTTCCCATGCCGTGCCTCTGCCCACCCCTTCCGACCGGTGGGTGCACGAGCGCCGCCTCATTGTCAGGCCCGCGCGCCCTCGCGCCCCCGCCCTCGCCCCCACCCTGAAGTCGGGCCTGCCCCCCTACATGAGGAATGAGCAAACATAGTTGAAAACATAGTATGGGGACGATTCTTGGTCCATTCGTGCCCCTTTGGAGGGCATTTTCGGCGTATGTTTTTTTTTCTCTCGCCCCGAAGAAATCCCACTGCAGCCTCTGCCCGCCCCTCCCGACCGGTGGGTCCTTGAGGAACTTCGTCCACGACGCCTATCTGGACACGATATGAGGCCACGGCCTCTTGCGCCCTGCCCAAAGGGGGTACGGGCACACCTGTGTGCCGACTCTGGGGCCCTCGCCTCGCCTCGCCTCCCGACTGGTGGCTGCGCGAGCGCCGCCTCCTGGCCGGGCTCGCACGCCATTGCGCCCGCACGCCCTCGCGCCGCGGCGTCCAAGGGCCCGCGTCTGCTCCCGCGCCCCCGCCCTCGCCCCCTCCTCCCCCTCCTCCCCCTCCCCCTCCTCCTCCTCCTCCTCCTCCTCCTCCTCCTCCTCCTCCTCCTCCTCCTCCCCCGTAGCCATTTTGGCTCAAGATGCCAGGTTCCACAGGGGAACAAGTGGATACCGCTAGTCCGCGGCTGGCAAGACCCATTGTGGTCTGGCAGAGTTTCTCTCTCATCCTGTCGCTCGCCTCCACGGGTAAACGGAGGTGTTTCCCGTTCCTGTGCTGTCGAGCGCCGCAGTCGCCATGGGGCTCCCCGACGCTGCTTCGCTCGCCAAAGTTGCCCAGGAGCTCGATGACATGCCCACCTTCCCTGTGGATGACCATGACGATGACCACCATGATCGGGGCTCACCTGAGCACAAGTACCCGCGCGCAGAGGACGGCAAAGGCGGCAACTCCAGTGGCAAGGGAGTTGCTGGCATGGCTGCCCGCGCAGCGGGCGCTGTTGGCTCTGCTCTGTTCGGCGGTCGTTGCGATTCTCAGTGTACTCCTGGCTCGTCACCTGCAGGCGCCCATCGTGACCCTGCCCAGCCTCCAGTGCAGCAGCCCCAATATGATGATGACTATATCAGGCATGTCGCAGCAAACGCAGTTGCTGAACAATTCGGAGAACTACGATCGGAGCTGGAATCTTTGGTTGGATCTACCGTTGGCGCAACTGTGCAATCGTCAAACAAATCTATTCTCGACACACTTGAGTCTCTGCGAGTACAGATCTCGGCCCAGCCGAAAGAAATCGACCAGCAGATCATGGCCACTGTTCGCCCGCACGTCGATGCCATTCACCGCGGCCTCCAGTCCAAGATTGACTCCCTCGGCTCTCATGTCAACACGCTCTCGATCGATGTCGAGAAGCACACTGCAGACATCGCCGACCTGCGTAAGCAGATGGAGGAGCTCCGCGGCGAGCTCATGGTCGCCAAGCGCACCGAGAAGGCTCCCACGGCACCACCCTCCTTCGATCGCGTGGAGGACCCCTCAGTCGTCGTCGCCATGGCTACGAAGATGGTTGGGATCGATGCTGTGCGTGCTTCACTCTCTCCCTTCTTGGGGGAGCTGGGATTGGACGCATCATCATGCACTATCAAGTCTGCTGGTCCGACTCCAAGCAGAAGGTACCTCATCTCTTTCAACGGCAGCGTGGGACTCGCGTCCAAATGTGTCAACAAAGTCCTGTCCAACCTCAGGCAAAACGATGAATGGCGTATCTTCCAGGCAGATGTGTCAGGCTCAACTCCCGCTCGCCTACATCTTGGACCAGACAAAAACCCAAAGCAAGTTAAAACGGAAATGGCGCTCAGGAAACTACGCGCTGCCCTCGCTGGCAAATAAGAAGGGCGTTGGGCCGTGGACAGAGAACGCGGTGTCCTTCGCTGTGGGTGGACGCATATACTCAAGCTCTCCGCCCAACCTGACGACCAGCCATTCGACATCCTCTACAACGACGAGGGCCTCAGTGAGGTTGGCATTGCCAAGCACGAGGTCCGCGAGCTGGTCCAGTCCACCATTGCACCGCCACCGCCACCGCAGTGGTGTCTTTAACGAGCTGATGCAGATGTTCAATCTCCCTCAAGCCAAAGATGGAAGCACCGCTTTGAGATGTGCTACATGGAATGCGAGGGCGCTCCTGCAGTACCAAGGGGCGAAAGCTACTACCAAGTTACGATATCTTCATCAGGTTCACCTGCAATCCACGTTGCTGGCGATGCAGGAAGTTCACGCTGACCGTGTCCAATTGGAACAGTTCGTGCTCCAAGCTCATGCCCATGCAGTAGTCCACGCCTCATTTTGTGCAGTCGATCAAGGGGGATCGGGTGCTGGAGGTGTTGCTACTGTTCTTCCCCGACTCGCTCTTGACGGAGCCTCGTCTAGCTGTGCCACGCCGCTCATTCCAGGAAGGGTCCTGCAAGTTGATGTGCATAGACGTGGACATCAGTTGACACATTTTAATATACACAACCACGGCCTCTCCAGTCACCAGGTGGACATGGTCTGTGAGCAGATCGACAGGTATCGGGTCGCGGCGGCGTCTGACCCTACCCACCGCCTGGTCATTGTGCAAGGTGACCTGAATTTTGGCCCTGACGAAGCTCTGGTGCTACATCGCCCACTTCCCGCGCATGCATCCGATCCGCGGAATCATCGTGCCCAAGCTGCCCGTTGGCTTCGCTCTCTGGGGGCGCTTCTTGAAGTATCATCGTCTGCGGCTACTCACTATACGAAGCACACCAACTCTGTCAGCTGCATAGATCGGTTCTTTTGTTCTTTACCTGGATGGATGCTATGCCAAGTTCATGCTGAATCCACCGCAGTTGGCGAGCCAGAAGCGTTGTCTCGGGCTCAAATCTCTGACCATGCCGCGCTGGTGACTACGTTGCGCCAGCGCCACCATCGACCACGGGGAGAACAAGCTATACCACGGCACCTCTTCCATGACCCGCTCTTCAAGAGACGTATCGAGGGGGTGGTGGCTGATGGCCAGAACGCCATTGATGCACACGCTGGCTCTATTTATCAGGAGCATTTCAAAGAGATGCTCAAGGAGGCTGCACGGGAGGTCCGAGACATGCTCTTCACGCTGAAGGCGGAGAGTGACGAGACGGCGATCATCGTGGCCCGCAGCTGCGCTCGAGCTATCTGGCGGCAGGACGTCCCACTGGCTCGGCGGCTTATTTCCACTTCGCAGTGGGCATCAGACGCACTGCTAATTGAAGGCCCACAAGTTCGCCTTCGGCATGCTGAATCATTTCACTCGTGGTCCGACGGAGTCCACCTGCGGCTCCTGGAAAAAGAATTGCAAGCCAACGTCGATCATGCCACTGGTCTCTCTGCTTCTCGCCGTCCCATCTCCGCCCGCAGTCGACAGCAGCTATTGGAGAGGAAAGCCGCCATCTGGGCCCCTTTCTCTCGCCGACTCATCCTGCAGAAGGTTCGATCCGGCCCTGCTCTATCTCACTCGCCCGAAGATCGGTTTCAAGCTTTGAGTAACTATTGGCGCCCTGTATTCTCTCGAGGCTCTGTTCCAACCCATCGCATTGAGGCCTACCTCCAGGATCACCTGAAAGCTAATGTTCAATGCGAAGTCCCTCCTCCCACCAAGGCTGCTATCCGTCGTGCTGTGCGAGGCGCGCGGCACTCTGCCCCTGGGGTGGACGGCATCCCCTATGCCGCATGGAATGCCTCTGACTGCTGTGTCGACGTCTTGTGCAACACCCTCGACTGGGTGCTCAGCGGGGGGTCCCTCTTCGATGCCGCGAGTGTCACGCTGCAGGCCTTCCTGCCCAAGGGTTCTGAGGACGAGGGCGAGGCCTCTGGAGGCTGCGCGCGGACAGCTGACAAAATTCGAGTGCTTGGGCTTCGAAACACCGACATCAAAATCATGACCTCTGTTGTCAATCGCTCGCTCCGTAAAGTGGTCGAGGAGGTGGTTCCCTGCTCACAAAGAGGGTTCGTGGTCGGCCGTAACTTTGGATACAACGTGATCGAACTCGACGGCATCGGAAGACTTGCTGCAGCCCACCCTCGCTCTGACATGTACGACCCCCTCCTGATCTCGTTCGATTATGGTCAGGCGTTCCCTAGCCTTTCCCAAGAGTACCTGCTGATTCTGATGAAGAAGCTCGGGCTTCCTCGGCCCCTCATGTGGTTTCTCTCGTGGCTGTACCTCGCTATTCAAGGTGTGGTGGCCCATGCTGGCCAACTTATCCCTATATACTGGCTGCGGTCTGGGATTATCCAAGGATGTGGGCTCTCTGGGAGCCTCTACGCCCTCGGCACGGCCCCCTTTCTCCAGGCGCTGGAGGACTCCCTCGAGGCTCCTGGATATGGTATTGCTCGTGCGTGTGCTGATGATATAGGAGCAGTGGTATATGAAGCTAGGCACCTTCAGGTGCTATATGATGTGATGGTGGTTACGGAGTGTCTAACAGGGCTGGAGCTGAAGCCCATGAAGTGCCAAATTGTCCCGCTCAAGGGGGAGTTCACTGAGTCCCTCCATTTCCACACCTTGTCCCTGGTCGAGCGCCTGGTCCCTGCCTGGCACGCCTTCGAAGTGGCCTCCCACGTTCTCTACCTGGGCCTCCTGCTGGGCCCCGCCGTCACTGTCGACATGCAGTGGCTCGCACCGCTACAGAAGCTCAAATTACGGGCTCGCCTACTGGGGTCTGGGGCTGCCCCTGCTAGTATCAACGGCGTCTTGTACTCGTCCAGGGTGTTCTCAGTGGTCTCATATGTGGCCCAATTCGTTCCTCTTCCTCAACGTCTCGCCGCTCTGGAACTGGGGATTCTGGCGCAAGTCTTCAGAGCCCCTCTTGGAATGCTCACCTTAGCTGGATGGGCCCAAATTGGAGAATGGGGAGGCCCTCGTATCCCTCTGCTGCTACACTCGTGCGCCGCTGCCTATGCTCGAGCTGCATTAGTCACGTTTTCTGATCACACTACCATTAACGATCGATTCCGACAGCTGGAATCTGAATGGAGATGTTCCCTCATGGCGGGGCGATATGATGATGCGCCTCTGGCGGCGATTCGGACGCGTGGAGATGCACTCGACCATACTGGCACGCACTGGCGATCCCCTTCCTTCTTGCTCGGATACGCATCAATTCTCCAGCCACGCAGGGAGGCAGCGTACACCACCGAGATCAATAACACATGCGTGCAGGCCATCGCCCAGGAGCTCCTGGCCACCGACAGGAAGCCCAAGCCTCAACGTGCTGCCACCCGTGCCCTTCGGGAGTTGCTGGTGACACCCTTCCCACATGCCTCGCTGGTGCAGAGACGTCTTCTGAAATATGTACATGAATGGGAACCGTTCCTGGATCGTGTGGCCTGGACAGAGATTGGTGGACTTCTACCGCTGGTCCCCATGAGCTGGGCCATGCCTGTTATAAAGACTTATTGCTCTGGATGGCTTACCTCATCGCGCATCAAATATGCTGGAGGCTCCCGCTCATGTATCTTTGGATGCCGAGCTCACGATGATCGACAGTATCATTACATGCGATGCCGCCCGCTCTGGACAGCGGTGTACCAAGCGCTAGGATATGAGATGCTCCCACTCCTCCCTGACCGATTGGGGCTGCGGCTCCCTGACATCAAGCATGTCGAAGCCGTGACAGTTGCCTTCAACATCTACCACAACATGCGCTTTCGTTTGTGCGTCACCGCCAATGACCTTCGATCGGGTGCGAGAGCGGCGGTCAGAAATCTAAGATTGGCCAAGCCCGATTCCCAATGGCAAAAGAAATGGCAGCCCCCAGAGGCACTGATTCTCCGCCGCCTTCCTCTACCCACGTCGACCTCATCGACATCAGCTAGCGATATCGAGGACGACGAGCTGCTGCCCGACCCCCCTGGAGATCCCCAAGACGGTGATGAACTGGCCGCTGGTAGTCATGGTCTTACATCTGTGGGCAAGACCTCGGACAGCCCGCCCTGCGTCGACACTGATGGAGTACCGAGCTCTGGTCCTGACGTGGTCGAGAATGATTACCGATCACCGTGCCTCACTCCGCAGCTGGTCCCCACGGTCCACACCGATGATGACAGAGGCTCTTCCCCCTCCGCTCCTGGTACACCAGCTACTCTGATTGCGACGCCTACTAGAGAGATACACAGCGACGACATCGACTGCCCCGAACACTCAGTGCCGAGCAGATGGGGTGCTGACATCGTTAGAACGCCAAGTCCTGGCGCTGGGTGCTCCTCGAGCCCAGGTGTCCAGGCATCTAGAGTAAATTGTGAGGAGTGGCTGCTGCCGTCCCCTGGAGTTGAGGCTGGGAAGGTCAGAACGCAAAGTCCTGGCGACGGGTGCTCCTCGAGCCCGTCGATTCAGGCGTCTAGAGTAAATTGCGAGGTGTGGTCTCTTCCGCCGATGACGATTAGAACGCTCTGTCCTGCGCTGGGGTGCTCCTCGAGCCCTGGGAAGCAGGCTGGCTCTACTACCGAGGGGAAGGTCACTGGCTCTGTGCCGTCCCTGATCGTGCGTCGCTCTCGGCAGGGATGCATTCTGGCTACCACTCCTGGACGTGCCGTTGCTCCCATGGCGCCCTGCTCGTCCGTGGCGTCATGTTCCCCGATGACGTTGTCATGGACTCCCTCGCGGTCTCCGTGCACCCTGATGGCCAGCCCGTCGACCCAGAGGCTATCTCCCCCCCCCCCGTGGTCCGCGCCAAGGAGCCCGCCTTACCCTGAGCCTTCCCGTCGCTGCCTCTTTTCGACTGCCCCCTTGTCCTCTTTTGCCCCGCACACCCCGCTATGCCCGCCCACGCTCGGCTCTACGCATGCCCATCCGCCCGTTCCGTCTCCCTTGTCCCTTGAGCCCTCCCTGCTGCTGCCCTCTGCCGTCTCCTCTCGCTCCTCTCCCCTGGAGTTAGCTATGTTGCTGGCGTTTCCCCCGTCTCCCACCCCTTCCGTCGCTCCTTTGAGCCTTGCCCCTGCTCCTGCGTGCTCCTCCCTTGCTTCTCCCTCCTCGTGGCATAATCAGCCTTGGTGTTCTAACACCGCAAAGAGCGAGGCAACGACCTCTGGCGCCCCTGCGCCTCTTTCTTAGGGTAGAGCTGAACCCCCCCTGTACGCTGTCCTCCTCCTCCTCCTCCTCCTCCTCCTCCTCCCTCCCTCCTCCCTCCTCCTCCTCCTCCCTCCTCCTCCTCCTCCCTCTCCCTCCTCCCCTCCTCCTCCTCCTCCTCCTCCCTCCTCCTCCTCCTCCTCCTCCTCCTCCTCCGCCTCCTCCTCCTCCTCCTCCTCCCTCTTCCCTCTTCCCTCCTCCTCCTCCTCCTCCTCCTCCTCCTCCTTCTCTCCCTTCTCCCTCTACAGGAGGAGTGTCCAAAAGTAGCCCCAAAAAAGTATAGGGGACGATTTGAGGAGCATCTCTTGCCCCTCTTGGAGCATGTCTCTGTTTTTTTGTTCATCTGTCGTCCAGGATCCGCCCGGAGCGGGACATGCCCGACCCAGCCCCGCCCTCGGGGGCCCGCGCTTGGGCCCCACGGCCCGTGCCGCGCGCCGTCCGCCGGCCTGGCCAGGGCCAGGGATGCAGCTGCGCGCCGCTGCCGGGCTTGGGGAGGGGCCCGGCCTCGGGGGGCGGCGGGCCCAGGCCCCCTCGGGCAATAGAAAAATCTTGACGGTAGTTTTTGGTCACTTTCGGCTTCTGGGGGCCCTAACCGGCCCTCGGGACCGTCAAACAACGACTCAGGATGAAAAGCCGGTCCAGGGGAATGGGTCGAGACCTCCAGGAGTCGATGTAACGAACAAATCATGACGTCGGGGGTCTGGGGGCACAGGCCCCTGCAAGGTCGGGGCTGCGAGCGCGAGCGGCGTGCCCGGCAGCCGGGGCTCCACGCGCAGTGCTGCGGCAAGTTCCGCCATTGCAGCAAAGAGGTCGGGCATAGCCAGGTGTAGTCATTCTTGCGGGTCCAGGTCCGTCGGTTTCGGTCCTAGGTCGTTGTCACTAAAGGGTGGTTTACTAAAGAGAGGTTTGTCCACCGCCAGTCATTCTGGCGGAGGCAGAAGGGGCGGACCTCCAAGATCGGGTATAGCCAGGACCCTGGGTAAGGGGGCCTGGTTAGTAGTGGGGTCCTGGAGCTCCTAAGTTGGCTAGAATCACTGAACCAGGTCTGCCGCAGCTGGTTTGTTTTCCGGGTGACGGCAGTTCCGGTTAGTGGAACGGGCGGGGAGGGCGCCCCCCAGTACACATCATTAAACCAGGTCCCAACCCTTTTCTGCCAACGCCCGAAGAGGGCAAGCGAGCGGGCCACGTCCACAAGTGGCGCGCCCCATCTTCCGCCACGCGTGCACATCGCACCCTGAGTCACCTTCGGGCACCCTGGCCACAGCAAGACCTGAAGTCGTGTTCTCTTGCCAGCGCCGACCCCTGGAGGTCTAGACCCATCACCCGAGGCCTGTTTTTGTTCATCCAGGGCCGTTCTTCGGGAATCCCGGGGGCTGGCGAGGGGGCCCCTGAGGCCGAAGATCGCCAAAAAACGTCCGCCTTTTTTTTTGTTGTGATGCAAGGAGCTTTGGGGATCTGTCGGCGGCGCGCCCCTTGGGAAGTGAGCGGGGGCAGGCCTCCCCACAAGGCGGCGGGGCTTCTCAGAAGCCCCCCAGCCTTCTGAGAAGCCGCCTCTGTCTTCGGAGAAAAGGCCCAGGGAACTTCCCAGGAGGCCCGAGGCTTTCCGTGCCCTCTCTGAGATGGCCCGCCCCCCCTGCGTCGCCCCGTGGGCCCGCCGCCGGATCCCGAGCGCCTGCCCCGGGCTCAGCCCGCGGTCGGCGCCGCCTCGAGGCCTTCCTTCCGAACCCTCGCAGAAGGACCGCCCCATCTGCCTTCAGGGCTGGACCTAAACGCTGTTTTTGGCGATTTCGTGGGCCGCTTTCGTTTCGACTTCGTTTCGAGGTAAAGGTGGATTCGAGACAAAAGCGAGGGAAAGCGAAAAGAAAACGAAAACGAACAACACCGTTTGGGTTCAGCCCTGCTGCTTTCCCCCCTGGGGTTCGCCGCCGAACTCGCGCGCTGGCCCCGTCGTCCCCCCCCCCCCCCCCCCGCAGGAGATGGGGCGGCGCGGCCCCCGCGCGGGCGGGCCGCGCGCCCGGCGCGGAGGCCCCGCAGGAGCGCGTCCTGCTCGCCGACGGCCTCGAGGCGGCGGTGACCGCGAGCTGAGCCCGGGGCGGGCGCTCAAGAGCCGGCGGCGGGCCCAGGGGGGGGGGCCACATGCGAACCCTACCCCTACCCACCGCGATTTCTGAGGGGGAGGGTGGGGTGCCCTTCGCTCGGGAGCTCTCGAGCGAAGGGCACCCCGCCCTCCCCCTCAGAAAACGTGGGGGGTAGGGGTAGGGTTCGCATGCGGCCCCCTACCAGGGGGGAGATGCAGGTGGAGCGGGCCTTCGGGGGGCTCGGAAGGCCTCGGGCCTTTGGGGAGGCTTCCTTCGGGCCTTTTCCGAAGGCGGGGGCGGCCTCGCGGAGGGCCTCCTCGGAAGGCCGCGGGGGGGGCGTCCGAGGAGCTCCGCCGCCCTCCGAGGAGGCCTGCCCCCGCTCGCACTTCCCCTCCGGACGCGCCGCCGAGGGCTGCCCTCCCCAGGCCCCCTCGCGCCGTGAAAGAGTCACGGCGGACGGCTTTTTGGCTGCAGTGGAGGCCCGTGCCAAGAAGCACCCTGGTCGCCTCCAGGGTGCCCTGGGTTTCTTTTGGTTTCGATGGCTTTTCTGTGGGAAGCGCGACGTTCCCACATCAAAGAATCAATGGACGTCCTGGGGCCTCAGGGCCGGGCTTCTTGTTGAAGGTTTCGTGTGGTCATGCCCCTACTGTATGTCTGGCCTCGTGGAGCCCCCCGCCAGGCTCCGGGACCATCCCGGAACGGCTCGGGACGAACAGACGGTCCTGGGGAAGGGGTCGAGACATCCAGGGGCTGCACGCTGTGACAACAACATTCACGACGTCGGGGGTCTGGGGCCCGCGATCGCGCCGCCGCGCCCAGATTCGCAGAAGAAGAAACGCTTTCAACATAAACTATCGGCGCTCCGCGCGGTTTTCTCGGATCCCAGCGGCGCGCTCAGGCGCCGCCCCTGGCGCGCTCCGCGCGCCAGGGAGGGTGGTCCAGCGCAGATCCAAGAAATCCACGCGACGCGCCAAACGTCTGTTTATTGCGTTTTTTCTTCTCCTACAGATGCCGAGCACCGCTCGGGCCGATGCCCAGGGCGCGCCGCGAGCGCGCTTCTGCCCATATCTCCGACTGTGTGGCCTTTCAACCCCGGCGTTTTCCGCAGATGTCTGCCTCTGCGGCCCGTCGTTGGGCCCCAGGGCCAGCAGAGACGGATCCGAGAGGAAACGCTGCGCCCGTGGTAGGAGCCGGGACTTAGGGGCCGTGCATGTTGAAGGCTTCACATCATCGGCTGCCTGGGTGTATGTCTACGGTTGCACCCGAGCTCGAGCTCGAAGGGGCCGAGTGGTTAAGGCCAGTCTGAAGCGCCTGCGGCACGCGGGTGCCGAGCTTCTGGTCTGCCTTTTCCGCCATCGCCGTGCTTCTCGCTCGTTTTCAGCCCGCTGTGCCTTGTCTCTCTCCTGGCCATCCAGAAGCCTCCTCACGTGTTGAGAGCCTCGAAGAACCAGTGGCCTTCGAGAGCGTTTGGAACTCTTTGGAAACAGGTGGACACAGGTGTTGGATTCTCCTGATTCGCTTCCTTTTGGACCTACCCATACCTCCGATGCCATGATTGTTTCGCAACGTGGCCCCCTGGATGTCGACCCCTTCCCTGGGGCCCGCTTTTGATCCTGCGTCGTTTTTTGGCGGTCCTGGGCCCAGCAGGGGCCCCCGGGAGCTGAAGCAATTGTCAGACACCCTCCGCTGCGCTTTCCTCACGAGGCGATGGGGTCTGGGTGGTCTCCTGTAATTTATCCTGTGTCAAGACACTTTTTTTGACACCATCTGAGGAGCGCCCTCTTGGTGCCCAGTGTCAAGGCACACTCGGGACGCTGTGAACATCGGCTGCACAAATGCGGCCAGTCAGTGCCAGACGGCGGCCGCGCGGCCCCGAGAGGGGGCCCGCGGCTGCTGGGCGGCGAAGGCGCCAGCATTTTTCTCCGCGGTAGGTCCGGCGGCCGCGGGGCAGCGCAGGCACCAACATGCCCCCGTGCGTCCGGTTCCTGGACATTGCTCGGACGTGTGCATTTTTTGTTTCGGCGAGGACCATCGAGGGGCATCCTTGATCATTTGGCGAAAAGGCCACGCACGAAACCGAACAAAAACACAGGGAATGGATTCCCGAGCGATGGCCCGGTTCGCGCCGCGTCGACGCATCGGCGACCTCGATGCGGGTGTTGAAGGTCAGACCTGCGAGGACCGATGCCTTCCGTGTTTCTCTGCCCCCTTGGGCCTGCCGCAGCGCCCTCGTCGCCACGGTCGGATCCGCCTCTGAAGGCTGGGCAGAGTGGGTTTTGAGGGCTAGTATGGAACGATCATAGCCGTCAGAAAGTCACGGCCGCTCAGTGCTGATCCGTCCACGCGTGACAAGAAATCAGCGCTGACGTCGTCGCGGCCTGGAGTTGCCGTATCCAATTTGTTGGAGTGTTGGGCCTGGCCAGACTGTGGTAGTGGTTGTCCATGTGGGCCCGTCCGACATTCTTCGGCGCGGAAATCCCAATATGTGCATCTCGTGTCTGGGTATGGTTGTTTGTGTGTGCGTGTGAGTCCGAGAGGACGACGGGCACGACCACGGAGGCGGCGTTTGCGAATCGGGGCACCGACGATTATAATTCATAAACAGACAGGCGCTGAGTATGTTTTCCCCTCTCCTTCCGATTCCTCCTCGTCGTAGCGCCTCTCTTACTTTCCTCCCTTATCCTTTTTCCCTCCTGCGTCCTCCTCCATCCTCCGTCCTCCCTCCTCATCTCTGGCGGCCGTTTTTTTCCCTGCTGCGTCATTCTGCTTCTTCCTCGTCCTCTCTCCTCCTCCGTTCTCCCTGGCAAGTGAGAGAGTCGGGGCCCGGCAGCATGCCTACCACCTCCTTCCTTCTTTTCCTGCTGGCCTGCCCTTGCCTTCTTGCCTTCCGCCGCCGTTTGGCCTTGTGCACCTCACAGGGCCTTTGGCAATTCACGGTCCTCGCCCGAACCGGGCGACAGATTTGCGCAGGCTTCCGCTGAGGTCTGGATCCTGGCGCTGCGCGCTGGATGAAGAAGATTATCCTACCATTGCGCGGACTCCGCCAGAGGCAGCGGAGCCGGAGCCGGCTCCGCCGGCGATCCAAGGCATTTCGCGTGCGGCGGGCCGCCCGCGCGGCGCGCGGGCGAGGCTGCTGCGCGGCCTCTTCCTCTTCGCGCTGAAGCTCAGCATCTGCGGTGTCGAGGTGTTCGCGTCCGGCGAGTGGCCGCGCGCGGTGGCTGACGGAGGTCTCCAGGGCGGCTGCGGCGAGGGCTGGTCTCTCATCCCTGTTCGGGACGGCGCGCCGCAGAACTGGAGACGCTACCGAGACGGCGTGGAGGCCTGGGCGCTCGGCGCCAACCTTGACGTCAACTTCTGCGTGTCCGCCCGTCTGGTGTCGGGCTTGTGGGGCGCCGCGAGGCGCGTCGGCCTCCGCATCCCGACGGGAGGGCCTCCACGCCGCCCAGGCCATCGGCGAGGAGCTGGACGACGACGGGGACGTCGCGCGTCCAGGGCAGCCGTCGGGCGGCATGTTCGGGATCAGCGCTGTGTTGTCGGCGTTGGAGGCCGCGTTCGATCCCCAGCAGGCAATCCAGCGCGGAGAGTCCATGGGCGA
>CAUYUJ010020993.1:360000-430000 GCA_963575745.1 Prorocentrum cordatum | reverse complement strand
ACACACTTTCACCGCGCACTTTCGTTCGCCAACCACTTTCGTTCGCCACCCACTTTCACCGCGCACTTTCGTTCGCCAACCACCTTCGTTCGCCACCCACTTTCGTTCGCCACCCACTTCCGTTCGCCACCCACTTTTGTTCACCACCCACTTTCGTTCGCCACCCACTTCCGTTCGCCACCCACTTCCGTTCGCCACCCACCTTCGTTCGCCGCCCGCTTTCGTTCGTCGCCCACTTCCGTTTGCCACCGACTTTCGTTCGCCACCCATTGTCGTTCGCCACCCGTTTTCGTTCGCCGTCTTTTTTCGTTCGCCGCCCCTTTTTGTTCGCCCGCCCTTTTTCATTCGCCACCCACTTGCGTTCGCCACCCACTTTCGGTCGCCGCCCACTTTTGTTCGCCGCCCCTTTCGTTCGCCACCCACTTTCGTTCGCCACCCACTTTCGTTCGCCACCCACTTCGGATCGCCACCCACTTTTGTTCGCTGCCAACTTTCATTCGCCACCCACCTTCGTTCGCCACCCACTTTCGTTCGCCACCCACTTTCGCTCGCCGCCCACTTTCGTTTGCCACCCACTTTCGTTCGCCACCCACTTTTGTTCACCACCCACTTTCGTTCGCCACCCACTTTCGTTCGCCACCCACTTTCTTTCGCCACCCACTTTCGTTCGTCACCCACTTGCGCTTGCCGCCCACTTTCGTTTGCGACCCACTTTCGATCGCCACCCCCATGTTTAAGTGGGTGGCGAAAGTGGGTGGCGAAAATGGTTGCCGAGAGTGTGCGGCGAAAGTGGGTGGCGAAACCGCGAGAGTGGGTGGCGAGAATGGGTGGCGAAAACGGGTTGCGAAAGTGGGTGGCGAAAGTGGGCGGCGAAAAAGGGTGGCGAAAGTGGGTGGCGAAAGTGGGTGGCGAAAGTGGGTGGCGAAGGTGGGTGGCTAAAGTGGGCGGCGAAAGTGGGCAGCGAAAGTGGACGGCGAAAGTGAGTGGCGAAAGTGGGTGGCGAAATTGGGTGGCGAAAGTGGGTGGTGGCAAAAGTGGGTGACGAGAGTGGGTGGCGAGAGTGGGTGGCGAAAGTGGGTGGCGAAAGCGGCAGGCGAAAGCGGGTGTGCTTGTCGTGAATATGTTTCTTTTTCGTCGTGAAGCTGCTCGTCGCGAAACCAACCCGGCCATGCCGCGCGCAGCAAGCGCAGCGTGTGCACGGCACAGCTGAAGTGTCGTTGCAGTGTGAAGCTCCGTTTGTTCACAAGCCGGTTTGTCATGCTGTAGATAGTTGTTTCTTCTTGTTTTGGTCTTTGGCGTGCTCAGCCGATGACCGACGACCTTGCCGTAGTTCTTCCGATGTTATGTTGACCGTCATGCTTGTCTGGGTGGCTTGGTTTGGGGACTGGTGGTCGAGTAAAGGAGCGGGACATGCGGTTGACAGAACACGCACAATCAAGAGCGATCGCCATATGTGTGTTTGCGCCGCCCCTGACCTGTTACCGATGATAATTGAATTGGAGGTTCTCCCAGGCCCGTGCAGATGCACGCGCGGATCTGTTCTTCCGATCGTTCCGGAGGAGGCGGGGAAGGAGGAGGAGGAGGAGGAGGAGGAGGAGGAGGAGGAGGAGGAGCAGCAGGAGCACGAGCAGGAGCAGGAGGAGGGGAGGATCAGCAGGAGGAGGAGGACGAGGAGCAGCAGGAGGGAGGAGGGGGAGGGGGAGAGTGAGAAAAAGGAGGATGATGAAGAAGAAGAAGAATAATAAGAAGAAGAAAAAGAAAAGAAAAAGAGGAGAAGGATGAGGAGGAGGAGGAGGGGAGGAGGAGGAAAAGGAGGAGGAGGAGGAGGAGGAGGAGGAAGGAGGAGGAGGAGGAGGAGGAGGAGAAGGAGGAGGAGAAGGAGGAAGGAGTGGATGAGGAGGGGAGAGGGGGAGGAGGAGGAAGAGGAAGAGGAAGAGAGGAGGAGGGAGGAGGAGGAGGAGAGGAGGGAGGAGGAGGGAGGAGGAGGAGGAGGAGGAGGAGGAACAGCAGGAGGAGGAGGGGGAGGAGGAGGAGGAGGAGGAGGAGGAGAGGAGGAGGAGGAGATGGAGGATGGAGGATGGAGGATGGAGGATGGAGGATGGAGGTGGAGGTGGAGGGTGGAGGAGGAGCAGCGCTGCAGGCAATGTTGGAGGAGACATGGTGAATGCGGATGGAAGAGAATGGAGAGGACGGTGATAAGAGGGAGGGGTATAGGCATAGTAAGGAGACGAGGAGGACGGCCGTTGAGGAGGAAAGAGGAGTAGGAGTGAATAGTGAGGAAGGGGAATAAGAGGGTGGAGGAGAGAGAGAGAGAGAGAAAACAAAAATGAGAGAGTAGGAAGGAGGAGGGAGGAAGAGGAGGAGGGGGACGGGGACGAGGGGGAGGACGAACATGAGGATAGGAGCAGAAAAATAAGAGGACGGTATTGTTGCGGAGGATGGGCCCGGAGGACAACAAGCCTCATCCTCCGACCGCGGGTGGCGTGGGCAGGTAACCAATAAACCGGTGGCCGCCGCGGCCTGGTTCTGAGCCGCCGTGCAGGCCGCCGACAGCGCGCCGTCTGCGCCAGCGCCGCCGCCGCTGCCAGCGCCGTCGCCGCCGCCGCCGCAGTCGCTGCTGCCGCCGCCGTCGTCGGAGATAGATTTGTCGGCCGTTCTCGCTGGCGTGAGTGGAGAAGAGGAGGAGGAACAGGATGTGAGACTGTGAGACTACCTCGAAAACGCTACCCTCCTCGCTCGCTGCTGCGGGCGCGAAAAGGGGGCGACCAACCCCCACACCCGGCACTCACTGGAAACTTGCACTCTCACCTGATGCTGATGCTGCAGATGATCAGGAACAAGACCGGACTATATGGAAAGTGTGTCGACCAGGCCGATGGGATCGGACTGATTTTCACTGCGCCACGGGCCCGAGAGACATCATTGAGCTCCCGCTGGATTGCAAACTCGGGATTCAAACCTGGCGCAAATATGGACTAGAGCCCAAATTGGTACGGAAAAACCTTCAGCGGCGTGGCCTGGGCAAGAGAGAGAGAGAGAGACCCCCCCCCAAGCAGAACCAGGAAGGCCTTCCCAGCTCCCGCACGGGAGCATGGTAGACCCTGCGCCGTGCGAGGGAAGGGCGCCCCCCTCCCCCCGCCTCGCTCGCAGCTCCTCAGATCGTGAAGACCCTCCCGAGCAGCCCGCCGAGCTCCACGAGCCACCGTCCCCTTCCCGTCTTTCCTTCCAGTCGAAGTGCGACGATTCCGGCTGTCTTCACGTTGCGACTGCGCTCCGCGCGTCCACGGCCCGGCGCGGGATGCGCCAGGCGACTCACCCCGGAAGTGGAGGTGGAAAGTCGGACTTCGTTAACACCGCGTTCCGACGACATGCGCCCTCGAAGCACGCGCCTCACACTAAGCGTCGTGCGCAACGAATGCCTTCACGAGCATGAAGAATACTACTAGCGTTATGCTGTTCCAACCTACTTTAGCCTTGGCCACCAGGAAGTACTTCGAGCACCAGAAAAAAGTACCGAAACTCGAGGGCCCGTCTTTACATGCCGGGCCCTGGGAGACACTCGTTCGACACCGTTTCGACGCTCTTTCGACGCTTTTCCGGGTGCTCGAACTTTTTTTTTGGGATGTGGTCCTGAAGTGCGATGCGAGCGACACAATAAGATTGGGACGGTGCAGCCAGGAACTGAAGCAAGGCGCCACCCTGGGCCGGGCCGCCCCTGAGCTCCAGGTCGGGGAGCCCGTTTGTGGCCGAATCTCGCCTCCTCCTCCTCCCTCCTCCCTCCTCCCCCTCCCTCCCTCCCCCCTCCCTCCTCCTCCTCCCTCCCTCCTCCCTCCCTCCTCCCTCCTCCTCCTCCTCCTCCTCCTCCTCCTCCTCCTCCTCCTGTGGAGTGCACTCCACAGACGCTCCACCACGGGGAGCGCCGTGGCTCCGAGGCGCGGCGCCCCTTTCGGGGTGCGCGCACCCCGACCGGTCGAGCGGAGCCCAGCTCGACGCGAAAGGGCCTGGAGGAGGAGGAGCAGGAGGAGGAGGAGGAATGGGAATGGGAATGGGCTCGATGACGAAGTCATGCCGAAATAAAAATTAGAGTTTGGAGGAGGAGGAGGAGGAGGAGGAGGAGGAGGAGGAGGAGGAGGAGGAGGAGGAGGAGGAGGAGGGAGGAGGGTGTGGAGCGAGGGGATGGGGGAGGACGAAGGGGAGGGAGGATAAGCTGGGGGAGGAGGAAGAGGAAGGGAGGAGGAAGAGGGGTAGGGGGAGGAAGGAGGACGGATGGGGGGAAGTGGGCGGTTCTGGGTTGGAGAGACGTCCTTCTTCTCCTCTTCCTCCTCCTCCTCCTCTTTTTGATCGGGGTGCGCACGGGGACGGGCCTCAAGACCGCACATCACCTTCGTTGCTGCCTTGGGGGTGGGACCCACAAGCGCCCACGCGCCCCCAAGGCCCTCGGCGCGTGGCGCAACGCGCCCACGCGACCCGCACAGTGACACGGCACCGCACGCCGGCACGGCGCAACGCGCCCGCGCCGAGCGCCGCCGCACAGCGCCTTGCGCCGCGCGGCCGCATGGGCTCTGCCGCGCAGGCGCACCACCAGCCTCACCCGAGTGGGCGGCGAGCGACGGATGGGGCCTGGGGACCCCGAGCTGGGGGGGAAGGACCCCAGCAACGGGGGGGAGCCCAGGTCGCCAAGCACCGATCGCCCCCCCACGGGGAAGCACGCCCCGCCCGGCTCAATGTATACCCCACCGATGCAGGCGGCGCCGACCGCCCCTCCGGCTCCACCAGTGGGTATCCCCGAGTCGTTGCCGGGGCCCCTGCCATCCAAACAGGGGGGGCTCCTCCTCCTCCCCCTTCTTCCTCCTCCTCCTCCTCCTGCTCCTCCTCCTCCTCCTCCTCCTCCCTCCTCCTCCTCCCTCCTCCTCCCCATTCCCCCCTGTCCCCTTCAAGCCCAGGAGGGTGGATTCGAAGAAGGAGGAGGAGGAGTAGGACCAGAGTAGACCTAAGATGTGTCAACCATGCTGCAAGACGCCCGCCCGTCCCAAGTCCCCGCCTCGCAAGCTCCAGACATAATTCTTTTGTATTGTGGGAACTGCGCCGTTAGAACACGAGCGCCTCATGGTCTTGCAATTCCCGCGAGGTCCCGTTTTGAAAAGGAGCTGCCGTCGGTACTTACAGCTATGAGGATGGCGACGAGGTGTGACCAACAAGCCAATGGACGTGTCCAGCTGCGCCCCCTCTTCGAAAAAGAGACGCCTTCAATCCGCGCAATTGTTCTCAGAGCTGAAAACGCCTGGCCATCCTGTCATAATGTATCATGAAGTGTCAAGCGGTAGCAGATGCCGCCTTCCATCCGTGTAGATGGTGCACACATGCACGCTCATGGTCGCAAGGATTCCAGAAGTGGCAAGCGAGACATTGTTCAAGAAATCAGCCGCTTCAGCCCATGTAAGCCGTGTAACAGCTGGAAACATTTCAAGACGAATGCCCGCGTCGCTAAGGAGAGGGCCACAAGTGAAAACAAGCAGTGCTTCATGCGTGTACCTGCTAACAGAATTAAAACACGAATGTGTGCGGCGCTCAGGCGAGAACCACATATTGGAAACGACCTGTGCTCCATCCGTGTACCAGGCATGCTTTCATGACGAATGCCGCATGTGTGTCGCGCGAAGGCTAAGGCGAGAGTGCCATGTTGAGAACTAGCTGTGGGCCATCCCCGTAGCTGTCCGAAGCTTTTGAGACGAATGTGCGCGGCGCCAAGGCGAGAGCCACATGTTCAAAACGACCTGTGCTCCATCCGTGTAACTGTTTGTAGATTTTACATCGATTGCGCACAGAGCCAAGACAGAAGCCACATTTTGACCCTGACCTTCATCAGTGCAGCTTGGTGAGTTTTCACACAGCCCGTCCTACCACACGTCTGGTGGTAAAACGAAGAGAAGCTGTTTCCCAAACACTGCTTGCACTTAGGGCTTCGTATTTGTGTTCTACGGTAACCGGGGTCCAGTACCGGTCCGACTGGCCCGTCGCCGCCCGTTGCCGCCGTCGCCGCTGGGCCCCAGTGGCGGTCTGGCCGCCTCGTCGCCGCTTCCCGGTCTGCGCATTGTTGCGCATTTCCTCGCGTTGTTTCTCATTGCCTTGCAATGCTTTGCACTGCTTAGCATCGCATTGGTCTGCACTGTTTTCTATTGGTTTGCATTGATTGGCTTTTCTTTGCATTGATTTGCTCCGATTTGCATTGTTTTGAGATTTGTTCATTGTCTAACATTATATTGCAATGCTTTGCATCGCGTTGCGTTGGTTTGATTTGTTTGGCATTGCGCTGCATTTCTTTACATTGCTTTGCATTGCGTGCCATTGGTTTACATCCTGTGCATTGCTTGGATTTGTTATGCGTTGCTTTGCATGGTTTTGCGTTGCTTTGTATTGCTTTTCATTGTTTTGAATTGCTTTGTACGGCTTTGCATTCCTTTGCATTACTACGCAGTGCTTTGTGGTAATTACTTTGCATGGCTTTGCATGGCTTTGCATTGCTTTGCATTGCTTTGCTCCTAGCTTGGCACCTAGCTTGCACCACATTGATCGCACCACCTGGACTGCACATCATGTATTGCAAGACATCAAGGTTCGGGTTCCACGCTGTTCAGTGTTTTTAATGTTGCTCGTCCTATTTCAATGCTAGTAAATCTGTATGGATCTGTATTCTAGAAGAGATGGGGTTGGAGAAGGAGCAGGAGTACGGTGTGCAATACAAATGAGGAGACAGGGGACAATACAGAGGGGGGAGGGGACAGAGGACATTGCAACGCAGAGACAGCTTGATGATAAGGATATTCGGCGAAAGAAGAGGCGTCGCAGGACGAGAAGAGGATGAGTGTATGCAGAGTGTTGAGCGGAGATGATCCAAAGGCTTCTCTTGATTGCGGTGGAAGGAGCAGGCAAGACAGCATGAGGGTCCAGCTCATCGCGAGGGTGTTGGGAGCGAGTACGGTGCACCCTCGCGCCGCCAGATCTCACGAAGCTCTGATTTCGGCCCCCTTGCCAGCAGGCTAATACCAAAACGTAGTGCCGATTTCTTGAGTTGATTTTCAGTCAGGCGCGTTGTGCGATGACAGTGTCGCACCCCGCTCCCTCTTCTGACTTTCCCAACCATCCTGTGGTGTTGGTCCTCGTTTTGAAAAGACAGGCCCCGCGCCCCTCACTCCTTCCTCCCCCCACCCAGTATAGCGCTTCGTGGCCCCATGTGGAGCTCCACCGAAGGTCCCAGGGCTACCGCCCACATGTGTAACCCCCACCCATTACAGCGTTTCGGTGCCCCACAGGGAACTCCACTGAAGGCCCCCGTGGCACTTTCCGCATGCCTCTCTCCCGTCCAGTACAGCGTGTCGTGGCCCCAGAGGGGGCTCCACCGAAGGCACCGGTGGCATTTTTTCGCATGCGTCTTCCCCACTCAGTACAGCGTTCCGTAGCCCCATAGGGAGCTCCACTTAAGGTACCAGTGCTACGGCCCGCATGCGTCACCCCCACCCAGTACAGCGTTTCGTGGCCACATGGGATCTCCACCGAAGGCTTCAATGGCACCGACCACATGCGTTTCCCCTACCCAGTACAGCGTTTCGGTGCCCTATGGGCAGCTCCATCGAAGGCCCTAGTGGCAAAGTCCACATGCGATTACCCCACCCAGTACAGCGCTTCGTGGCCCCATAGGGAGCTCCACCGACTGCCCCAGTGGCAAAGTTTGCATGCGTCTTCCCCACCCAGTACAGCGCTTCGTGGCTCCATAGGGAGCTCCACCGAAGTCCCCAGTGGCAAAACCCGCATGCGCCACCCCCACCCAGCACATCGTTTCGTGGCCCCATAGGAAGCTCCACCGAAGGACCCCGTGGCAAAGTTCGCATGCGTCCCCCCCACCCAGCACAGCGTTTCGTGGTCCAATCTCAAGGCGATATCCGCAACGGCGGTATTCACAACTGCATATGGTTGGGTCTCTCGCCAGGCTAATTCTCTCGTTCGCTCTCTCTCTCTCTCTCTTTCTCTTCCTTTCTGTTCCTATCTCTCTGCTCCCCGCAGGTTCTTCCACCGTGCAGGCATCGCTGCGGCCGTAGCAGCCATGGTCGGATGCATCCAATCATGTGTTTCTCGTTGTCCACCCACTTGTGTCGCTGTCATCCCTCAACGGGCCGCGCCAGCCCGCGCTATGTCAATACCTAGAGAGCGCCCGACGGCGGAGCGACCCCGATTGTTTGAAGGGAGACTTGCAGTGTATGCTTGTTCTGGAGTGCACATTTCTGGTCGTCCTCAATCCAGCTCCAGCCTCCCTCTTGCGTTCTTCCCTCTCTGCCCCCTTACCTCGTCGTTCCCCGCTCCTTTTTCGCACCCTCCCACCCTCTCCTGCTCCGCTCCGCCTACCCCTTCCTCGTTCCCCTTCCCCTTCTCCTTCTCTTTCTTCGGTGAAGGCCATCAGCTCGGCTAGGGTTTTCGGATGGGGCTGGGCGGTCAGGCGAAAGAGGATGGTGGACATTTCCAAATGGGGCCCAGACTTCTTCACGGATGCGTTTGTTTGTTACTTTGTTAGTTAGTTAGTTAGTTCGTTAGTTAGTTAGTTAGTTAGTTAGGTTGTTTGTTTGTTTACGAGATATGTCTAGAGCAACCCAGCTGTAGCTACGAAGAGGCCCCCGGAGTCCCAACCAGTGCGAAAAGCGCCAACAAACCTCGAAGTTCGAAGCTGGAACCTCGATCACCCGTTCGGGCTGGCAGGGGAGAGCAGGTGAAGGAGGCCTCGGGGGCGAGTAAGAGGAGGGTGGGGGGCTGTGGTCATCGTTGAGCCTTGTGCGCGCCAGCAGGCAGCCGTCACGCGCTGGCTTAATAATCCTCTCGCGGGCAGATCGATTCTGCTCGCGGGCGCTCGCGCGTTTCGTGGCGGAGCCACCGGTCTGGGGGGGCACCGGATGCGGACCCAGACCTCCGAACGACCTTGAGATTTGGGCGTTGCATTTGTTCCATTCTGGGCGTTTTCTCGCGCTTGCGGGCCCCAGGACCATCACAGATCGATCGGGCTCAAAAATGCAGTAGACAGATGGTGCCTAGGGCTCTGGTCGCGTTTTTTTTGTGATGTTACAATCTTTTCGCAGCTTCGGATCTCAGGGAAGATCATCTTCTGTGAGCTTTTGGGGGCGTGGGGGAGAGTGGGTTCAAGCCCCTGAGAGTCCCCAATGCTCTCTAATCTCTGGCGTGGGGTCGGGGTGGGGGTTCGAATTTGCCCTTCCGTTCGACGCTGAAGACAACGACGACGACGACGACGTTGACGACGACGACGACGTCGACGACGGCGACGCCGACGACGGCGATGACGACGACGACGACGGCGGCGGCGATGGCGACGACGATGACTACGACTGACGACTAACGAGTGACGACAATGACCACGACGATGAACACGACGACGACGTTGACGACGATGACCACGAAGGCGTTGACGGCGACGGAGACGACAGCGACGAGGAGGACGACGAACATGAAAATTAGCCTGGCAAAAGACCCAACCATCTGCAGCTGTGAGTACCGCAGTTGTGGGTATCGTCTTCGGTGGAGCTCCCTATGGGCCACGAAACGTTGTACTGGCTGGGGGAGGCGGCGCATGCGAACTTTGCCACTGGGGCCTTCGGTGGAACTCCCTATGGGTCACGAAACGTTGTACTGCGGGGGGGAAGAGGCGTATGCGGGGTGTGCCACTGGGGCCTTCGGTGGAGCTCCCTATGGGCCACGAAGCGCTGTACTGGGTGGGGGGGACGCATGCGGACGGTGCCACTGGCGCAGTCGGTGGAGCCCCCTATGGGGCCACGAAGTGCTGCACTTGGTGCGGGAACGCATGTGGACGGTGCCACTGATGCCTTCGGTGGAGCTCCGTATGTGGCCACGAATTTCTGTGCTGGGTGGGGGTGACGCATGCGGACGGCTCCATTGGGTCCTTTGGTGGAGCTCCCTATGGGGCCACGAAGCGAGGTACTGGGTGGTGGGGGGGGCACATGCGGACGGTGGCATTGGGGCTTTCGGTGGAGCTCCCTATGGGGACACGACGCGCTGTAATGAGTGGGGGAGGCGCATGGATTTCCACCGAGGGCTCAACTGCCAGCGCTCGCATGCGCCTACCGCGCCCATTCTGGCGCCAGTGGCACCGTCCGCATGCGCCACCCCCACCCAGTGCAGCGTTGCGTGGCCCCATAGGGAGCTCCACCGAAGGTCCCAGTGGCCCCCCTCGCATGCGCCTACCCCACTCAATACAGCGCGTCGCGTCCCCATAGGGAGCTCCACCCCCACCCAGCACAGCGCTTCGTTGCCACATAAGGAGCTCCACCGAAGGCCTCAATGGCACCGTCCACATGCGTTTTTCTCAACCAATACATCCCTAGGGGCCGCGAAATGTGGTGCGTACCAGAATGGTGGTGGTTGTTGCGGTGATGATGGTGCTGGTATGGTAATGATGGTGAATGATGACGATGGTGCTCGATGATGACGACGATGATGACGACGATGATGATGAGGATGCTGCTGATGATGATGATGCTGATGATGATTATGATGGTCATGCTGATGATGAGCGTTAGTGTTTGTGATGATAGTTGTAATGATGACGATATTGATGATGGAGATGGAGGGGTAGGCATGGTGGATGAAGAAGAGGAGGACGAACAGGAGGAGGAGGAAGAGGAGGAGGAAGACGAGGAGGCGCGCGCAAGCTGGAGGCCCTGCCACAATTTCATTGCATCGACGAGTCCATCAGGGCCAGCCAACACACAGCACGAGCCACCAGACCTAGCCGGACTCTCCAAGCTCGATGGTGTTGGCCCTTGGTGTTTCCCAGGGGTGTCCCACGGACTCGCAGGGTCCCCAGTACAATCGCAGAGGATGACGTTGCCACCTGTTCCGAAGAGGAGGAGGAGGAGGAAGAGGAAGAGGAAGAGGAGAAGGAGGAGGAGGGGGAGGGCAACGCCTTCTCTCATTGGAGGGGCCAGTGCCCGCAGCATCGAGCATCGAGGAGAATGCAGCTGAGGAGGAGAAAGAGGACCAGAGCAAACCAAAGATTTCGTAGCGATGCTGCAATACACCCTCCAGTCCGAAATCTCCTCCCCATACGTCCCTACGTACACACGCTGCTTTTCAGTTGAAAGAAGCGCACCCCTTGAAAGACCAATCCGGTTGGGTCTGCCAGTCTGGCGAGGGCCGCGCTTTGAAATGGTAGTGTCCTGCATCCCTTTGGCGCATTATGAGGAAGGCGACAAACTATGATCACACAGGTCAACGCTGTGTCCAGCGGATCCCCCTATCGAAGAAAGACCGCCCCCCATTCGTGCAACTGTTGCACAAGCTTGCACTCGTGGCTCTGAAGTTCGAGGAAGCCCTAAGCGACAGCTCCGTACTGAGTCAGAGCCACTTTGTATCCGTGCAGCGCAACATGAGTTGACGTTAAGGGTGTTCACATACCTCGTTTTAAACATATTAGCCCTCCGTCTTTCGAAGCGATTCATGAACAACTGGCTGTGCGCGGCGCTGAGGCGAGATCCCCGTTTTGAACACGATATGTGCTCCATTTTTGAAGCCGCTGCTACATTTGGCACGGCCCACTTCGAACAGGTATTGTCCTCCATCTTCGAAGCCATTAGAAGCACATCAAGCGAATCTGACCGGCGCTCAGACAAGAGCACCGTTTTGATGTCGACATCCCCTTCCAGCCTGGAAGCTGCGGCAAGCGTCTAATACGAATGTGCGCGGCCAGGCGAGGGTCCAATTCTGAAAACGCTGAGGTTTTCCGCCGCTGGTTCGGCGCTGACCTCCGTGGCCTTTCGTGGCGCGTAGTGTCGCATTGGGCATCTGATGGCCGTTAGTTGCCTTTGGTGGCCTTTGGTGGCTGAGTGTCGCTCAGGGGTCCTTGGAGGTCCTCAGTGTCCCCGCGGTGCCCCCTCGTGGCCCGTCGTGACTCCTTTCGTGGCCCTTCGTCTAGACCCTTCGTGGCCCTTGGTGTCTCCGCAGTGCTTTTTGGTGGCCCCGACTTGCCCTCAGTGGCCCTCAGTTGCCCTCAGTGGCCCGTAGTGGCCCTCAGTGGCCCTTAGCGGTCCGTTCGTGGCCCTCGTGTCCCTTTAGTTGCCCTTCCTGGCCCTCGGTGGCCCTCAGTGGCTCCTTCAGTGGCTTCTTCAGTGGCCCTCAGTGTCCCTTGAGTGCCCCTGGGCGGCCCTTAATGGCCCGCAGTGTCCTGCATCTGCCTTCAGTAGCCTTCATGCCCCTGAGTGGTCCTGGGTGTCTCCTTAATTATCACATCCTCTGCCTTTCTGTCCAGGCCCTCCCATTTCCCCGCTTGCTCCCCTCCTGCTGATTCTCCTCATCATCCTCCTCCTCCTGCTTGTCCTTGCCCCGCGCGGCGTTGCTTCAAACTGCCAGGAGACGCTGAAGGCCACCAGGGGCCATTAAGACCCTTGCATCCGATCGTTCTTGTGGCGACATGAGCTCCCCGCAGGGGCTACCCAATACTTTCAAGACGAATGTGCGCGGGGCTCTGGTCTGAGCCAGATTTTGAAATTGGCCCCTCCATCTCTGAAGCTGCTGCACACATTTCAGCGAGTGCGCGCTGCGCTTAGGCGAACGCTCCATTTTGAAAGCGACCTGCCTTCCATCCTTAAAACTCTTGCAGCTTTCAATCCTCAGGAGCATACATGGTGAATCTGTCTCTGGTGAAACGCCTTGCTCGCCCTACCGACGCGCCTGAGGGTGAGACAGGGAGGAGTGTTGCAGGAACGGGAATCGAAAAAACTAACGAGGAGGAGCCAGAGCAGCTGTTGGGCAAGCCCCCTGTCGCCCGTCGCCCTTGTCGCGTGATGTCCAGCCGGGGCGGGAGGATAAGAGGGACGAGAAATGGTGGGAGAAGGAGGAAGAGGAGGAGGAGGCGTGCGAAAAGCCGTGGGAGGAGGACGAGGAAGGCAGGAGGGAGGAAGGGGAGCAGAAGGATGTGGTGGAGGAGGCTGAGGAGGGGGGGGAGGAGGAGGAGGAGGAGGAGGAGGAGGAGGAGGAGGAGGAGGAGGAGGAGGAGAAGGAGGAGGAGGAGGAGGAGCAGGAGAAGGAGGAGAAGAAGGAGGAGGAGGAGGAGGAGGAGGAGGAGGAAGGCGAGCTACCGTGGAAGGAGCAGGAGGAGCAGTGGGAGGAGGACGAGGGTGAGGTAGAGAAGCAGGAGCAGGAGGAGGAGGTGGAGGAGGACGAGGAGGAGGAGGAGGTGAGGAAGTCTTCCAGAACGGTATGGGAGAGGAGGAGCAGAAGGGCCAGCGCTGCGGTTGAGCGTGATCAGAGCCGTTCTTGTTGAGACGCTCGTGCGGTGGACTGTTCCATGACGCCTCGATGGAGCCCGTGGCTTCGTGGAGCGCAATATCTCCCAGCACGTTCGCGCTCGATTTTTCTGCGCGGGATCACGCTGTGCACAGTCGCGGCGCAGGTCGGCTCTCTCGCATCAGGTCGGACGACAGCGGAGGATCCGGGAGAGGGGGGTTGTTGCGAAACCTACTGCGTGCACCTAGTTTCTGCCCCGCCGCCGGGGACGATCCTCGATACAATGTCGCCTGTGGAACATCAACTGCATGCAGCTGGTCCGCTGACCGCCTTTTTCTATCCCCCCTGCTCCTCCGCCTCGATCGTAGTGCATGGCGCCAGCTCCCAGGCCTCCGACGTCGGGATTTGTTAAGTGCCAGCGTTTTTGTTCGGTTTGGCCTGGAGGGGCTTTCCCTCGGGACCCAGGGCCATCAAACCTAATCGGTATGAAACACTGGGCGCGCATTGAAGACAACACGACGCCGAAGATCTAGGTAGATTCGTAGTGCACGGCACCGATTGTCTGGCGAGTGTTCAGAGCCATAAGAGATGTTTAGTCGCACGTTCTTTTTTGGGGGGCAAGCCGAGCAACGCAGTCCAGGTGCCCCCTGGCATAGTGTCGTTGTCTTGCCTCCAGTTGGGATTTCTATCATTGGCGAATTCAAATCGTGCGTCGACAACAGTTCTCTTGGCTGGCGGCAGCGGGATGGATTTGCCATCGGGCCGCGTCTGGGACGCCGCACTTCTCTGATCTCCCTCTTTTCCTGCCCCCCGTCTCCGCCCTCCTCTCCACCCCCCCTCCTCCCCAGGCCTTTCCCTCTCCTCATCATCCCTTCCCCCTCCTACTTCGAATCCGCTGGGCACCTCCGTCCATCCCCTCGAACTGTCTACGACCTGTTGTTGCCCCTCCCGCTCCCCCCTCATCCTTCCCTTCCCCTCCTGAATATCATCTGATTGCCCCCGGCCGCCCCCCCGACCTCCTAAAGCCAGTTCCTCAACTCGCGATGGCGGCTGCTCACTTATGGGGGCACCATATGCGTGGCGATTGTCACGGAGCGCTCGCGCGATCTCTCCTCCCTCCTTCCATCCTTCCTCCCTTCCCCCCTCTCATTCTGCGCCTCCCTCCCTTCCCCGCAGAGTACTCCTCGTCCCCTCCCCTCCTCCTGCGCCCTCTGCTGCTCCTCCTCCTGCTGCTCCTCGCTCTTTGGCTCCTCAGCGGCAACGATTCGGGGGGGCGCTCAGACCCTGGAGGGTTCTGTATCTGATGAGGGCGACGGTGATGTCCATGGCCATGGCCTCGCTCGGGGTTGCTGGGTCTCCTGACCCCGGATCCCTTCTCTGACGGTGGCTCATCCAGTGCCCTCACCGCCATCTTGGCGCAAGCGGTCGCACGGCTCCGCCCCCCGCCTCGGCCCTCGCGGCGGGGTGTCGGCGGCGCCTACAGGGGCGTTTGCAGCAGCTGGCGGCGCCTCCCCGGTGGAGGCCGCCGTCCGCGCCGCGGCGCCCGCGGAGGCCCCTCGCCGCACCTCTCGCGGCGGTGGCGCGGGCTCCGCAGGGGCGGCAGCGGCGTGCGCTGCTACCCCTCGCGGGCCCCCGCGCCCCCAGCGGCGCCGACGCGGCGGAGGAGCCGGACGAGGAGAAGGAGCCGCTGGAGGTGGTCCCGCAGGCGAAGGGGGCGCGGCGCCGTCGGCGTCGCCGCCGCCCGGCGGAGCGACGCGCGGCTGCGCGCACCGGCTTGCCTGCCGGAGGGGGCGCGGGAAGCGGCGGCCCGGGCGGTGTCATGGGCGTCTCGGGCGGCGGCTCCGAGTCGTCCCTCGGCGACGCCTGGGCGGACGGCCCTGGCGGCAAGGCGGCGATGCCGCTGGCCGCCGCGGCCCTGGATGCGGCGGGTGCGGCGGCGGCGGCTGCTGGCGCGGGGGGCGCGGCCGCCGCGTCGCCTGCGGCGGCGGGCGCGGCTGCCACGGACGCCGAGCGGGGTCGCTTGGAGCTGGAGCTCCAGAGGGCCATGGAGGCGTTCGGCCACCTCGAGGGCACCACGAGCGGACCGGAGGTGGTTGACGCGCTGCGCGAGCGGCGCCGCGACCTGCAGTCCCAGCTCGTGCCTCTCTGAGGTGCGCCGCGTCTAGGCGGAGTGCCGCGGGCGCTCACAGGTCTGAATCTGTCAGCACGCGCCTTGTGCACTCGGGGTGAGAAAAACTGCCCTCACCGTAGGCGGTGATAGGCTCGGGGGTGTGCATCGACCTCAAATCGCCCATTGATCGCAGATGGGTGCCTGATCGCCAACCCCGCACAGGAACGCGCGGTCTCGCTATCGGCGGCCCATGGCCGATCAATCGGCGATGTATCACCGATTCCAGCGATGTTTTCCCAGTGAACAGGGCCCCCCTATCGTTTCCCCTCCTCCTGCCCGCCCTCTGGAAGGTTACAGACATTCCAGGCCACTGTGGCTGAAGACGGCCTACCGTTCCCCCCCCCCTACCGTTCCCCCCCTACCATTACCTTCGCCGCCCCCCCCCCCCTGCTGTCCCCCCATGCCGCCCCCACTTGCAGTTCCCCCCTCCCCCCCCCCCCCATGGCAACTCCCCGTTCCTGCCCCCCCGCGGCCTGGCCCCCCCCGGGCCCCCTGCTGCCTGCGTCCTCCGCCTCTGGGCGGCCCAGTTCTGATGCCGCCTGCACGTGAGAATGGCCCTTCGCCGGAGTGATTTTCGGTGCGGGCCCCGTGGGGCCGCCCGGTGGCTGCATGCGATGCGAGGGCAGCGACTTGCGCTCCATGTGGTGTCCCAAACGGGCCGCACCCCTTGGGCCGCGCATCAAAAGTCACTTTTGCCTAGGGCCACTTTTTGCGTGTACGTAGCCGAGGATTCATCTATTCGTTTGGTCTTATCCGTGAGGAGAAATCCTTTGCTTTGCATCCTCGGGGGGCCTCTCCTGTCTTGCAAGTGGTAGTTTTTTACGTAGGGTTTGACGTGGACTCGACGTGACTTCGATGTGGTTTCGACAAGTTCGAGATGGATTCGACGCATTCGACGTGGATGTGGCATGGATGCGACGTAGTTGGTTGGCGTGATGGGACAAACGACGCCCAACAAACATTTAGGGCGGTTTTTGTTTTCAAAATGGGGTTCTCGCCTTAGCGCCGCGCGCATTCGTTATTAAATTATACAAGAGTTTCATGCATTCCCATAATCAACGGACCAAAGACGGTGTTTTGAAAGGAGTCGCGATTATGAGGGTGCAACAGTTATGTTGGTCCACGGTGTCAGAGTCCCAGGAATGGCGCTCTGGCTTGGTTCAAGATCGCCCAGACGCAACAGTCAGTTTGATCCGTGGCGGTGTTATCCCGAGAACAATGTTCTGGCATGCTTCAGGGTCTTCAAACAGTTGTCTTCCAACGAGGTAATTCCTTCAGTGAAAATGAACCATTGTAGGGGCCTATGAAGAGGGAACTTGGAGGGAGGGTTTATTCCACCATCCTTGGTGACTCTCGGGCTTACACTGGTCTTCCTCCTCCTCCTCGTCCTCCTCCTCCTCCCCCTCCTCCTCCGTTTCCTCCTCTCCTCCGCCTCCACTGCCTCTCCCCCCCCGCCGTCCCATGACCGGAGATTGTGGCAGAGCCATCAGGGTGTTGTCGTCGTCGTACTTGTTGTCGATGTCGTCGGCATCTTCGTCGCCGGGTCGGCGGCACCGCACGCAAGGCCTCAACAACAAGAAGACGTCATACGAGAACTCCTCGCGACTATGTGTGGCTCTGTCCCTCCCCGCCCCCTCGCGCAAGTTCCAGGAAACGTGCGCCGCTCATGTGAATGTCTTTCGTTTTAGTGTTCGCCCTCTCCCTGTTTCGTCTCTCTCTCTCTCTCTCACTCTCTCTCTTTCTCTCACTCTCTTTCGCTCGGCACATCATGTGCCGTTGTCCCCCCCCGCCCTCGGACTCCCTGTCCACTCGGATTCTCCGGCTTCCACGACCCCTCTCCAAGCCTTCCTCTGCCTGGTCTGCAGGCTGTACGGGCCTCCTCTTCCTCCTCCTTCTGCTCCTCCTCCTTCTCCTCCTCCTCCTCCCTCTCCTCCTCCTCCTCCTCCTCCTCCTCTTCCTCCTCCTCCTTCTCCCTCGTCCTGCCTCCTCCTCCTCCTCGTCCTGCCTCCTCCCTCCTCATTCTCCTCCTCCTCCTTCTCCTCCTCCATTCCTTTTCCATATACATACTTTCTCCCTGTTGGTCCCCGGGGCCAGTTTTTTGGGCGGGCCGGGCGTCTCGTCTGAGACTTCCTCAGCTTCACAGATGGAGGGCGGGTCGTTTTCGCAATGTGGCTCTCGCCTTAGCGCCACGCACATTCGTTTCAAACATTTGCAAGAATTTCACGGGTTGAGAGCGTGCCGTTTTCAAGAGGTGGTTTTCGCTTTAGCGTCGCGTGCATTTTTTTACAGAGCTTCACGATTTGAGGGCCGTTCCTTCACAACATGTGGCTCTTGCCCTAGCGCCGCGCGCACTCGTTTTTAGGTCATACCCTACCCGTCAGGGGTAGGTCCTACCCGTGAGGGGAAACGGTACGAGTGCCACGAGTGCCTCCGGCAATGACCGTCAGGCATACGTACGCACGGGGCTCCTCTTCTCGCGCTCTTGGGGGCACCGTGGCCTGCTGGTTGTGTTGATGGTCGTGATCCCCTGTAGATTTTCTCAATGTCGTACGTGCTCGGTCCCAACATGCTTTCAGCTGCCCGCGTGCCTCGGATCGTACCCGCATGCCAGGCGGAGGAGGGCTTGGAAAGGGGCCGCGGGAGTCTGAGGTGCCGGGAGGACAGGCATCCCGAGGGTTGGGGGGAGGACGGCACATGACCTGCCGAGAGAGAGAGTCCGGGGCCTCGGCGTGTCTTGCCATTGTCACTCTGGAACCAAGGCTTGCGCCTCACGAGTGGATTGGAGGATGAGCGCAAGGTGAGTCTTTCAGCTGCGGGGGGGCGCGGGCGCTTGCCGCCACGCAGGGGCCAGGGGCAACTAGGAAACGCTCAAGGAAATGGAGGGCGGCAGGTAGAGGTAAAACGGGGGAGGGGGAGGGCAAATCAGCGGGCGGGAATGGTGAACATAGTGACCAGGCGAGATACTTTGATTGGGGGAACGATGTGGGCGGAGGCCGCAGGTGGAATTCCTTCTGATAGCCCCGGGACGTTCAGACACCTCCGCCCGGAGGCCGGCAGGGGGTTCAGCAGCCCTTGCCTTCCTGACTCTGCGGGCGGGGCGCGACGACGTACCCGACGTGTACCCCGCCCCTTTCGCTAGGTGCCGGTTTGTCGGTGCTCGCCCCGCGCGAGACATCCAGCGCGTTCAGAACTACACTTAGCCGGGCACTAGGTGTAGTTCTGTACGTGCTGGTTTCGCCGGAGACATCCCCACAAAACGGAGCACCTATAGAACTACACCTAGCCAGCGGGGCGGGGTGCATGTCGGGTGCCGCCACTCGCGCCCCCGACGTGTACCGCGCCCCGGCCGCTAAGTGCCGTTCTGTACGTGTCCCCTTATCGCGAAGCATCGGCTGCCCGCGTTGCCCATCGCCGAGGCCCCGCCCCTTGGGCCGCTCCCCGCCGACATCCCGCATCCCCTGGCGTAGCGAAGCCAGCCGTATGCCTGGAGGCCTCGACGTCGCGCAGCCCGCTTCCCTCCCCCGCCTGTGCCCCAGCAGCAAATTCGCGATCCGATCCCCCGCGCTTTCAAATTCTTCTTCGTGCCGGATTCCCCGTCCGAGCGTGAGCGTTTTTTCGTTCTATGATTTTTCTTGCGGTTGCCGCCAAGCCTCGCCGTGCAACGTGGTGATCGCTTCCGCGCTTGGCACGCAACGTCGTCGGCGCGACCATCGCCTTCCATCGTGGGTCATGAGGCGATGTCCGTCCACCCAGACCGACCGAGGCGCCAAATCGAATTAATCCAGAAGCCGCATTAAAGTGATCATTTCCCCCCTCTGTGACAGAGGGGGTGTTTTTTTTTCGGAGGCCCTCTGTGACAGAGGGGGTGCGTTCGGAGGCCCTCTGTGACAGAGGGGGTGCGTTCGGAGGCTCTCTGCGACAGAGTTGCTCGTCATCCCGTTCCTCGTCATCCTGCTTCTTGATTTCGGATATGTCATGCTACCACTGCGCTCATCATCTTTGCGTCTGTGATCCTCGTCGTGTTTTTCCCCACGTCCAAAGTGGGGTTCTTGTTTTCTCTGCACACCCCGCGCAGGAACACTCACCCCACCCCCTCTCCTCTTCTGCCTCATCATGCGGTCATCGTCATCATCGGTATCGGCATCATCCTCATTCAAACATCATCATCGCCACCACCACCCACAATCAATCATCATCCTCTTCACCACTCATCTTCACCACCACTCATCATCCTCATCCTCATCATCGTTGAGTAAAGTGTGAGGAAGTCTCAGGCGGGAGCCCCCTCCCTATGGGGCCCGCAGATCATGTTGGTAATCCGAGCGGGTCATCGGAACCCTGTAACTGTCGTCACTTTTGGGCTCCCCAGGCCTGAAAATGGAGGAAGTCTCAGGCGGGAGCCTCGTCTGTGAGTGAATTGGGAGGAAGTCTCAGGCGGGAGCTCCCTCCCTATGGGGCCCGCAGATTATGTTGGTAATCCGAGCGGGTCATCGGAACCTGTAACTGTCGTCACTTTTGGGCTCCTCAAGCCCTTCGTCTCCTCAGAAGTCAGAATTGGAGTGTAACTGTCGTCAGTCAAGCCTGAAGAGGGAGGCCTCGTCTGTGAGTGAATTCTGAGGAAGGCTCAGCGGGAGCCCCCTCCCTATGGGGCCCGCAGATCATGTTGGTAATCCGAGCGGGTCATCGGAACCCTGTAACTGTCGTCACTTTTGGGCTCGTCAAGCCTGAATTTGGAGGAAGTCTCTGGCGGGAGCCTCGTCTTTGAGTGAATTGTGAAGAAGTCTCAGGCGGGAGCCCCCTCCCTATGGGGCCCGCAGATCATGTTGGTAATCCGAGCGGGTCATCGGAACCCTGTAACTGTCGTCACTTTTGGGCTCGTCAAGCCTGAATTTGGAGGAAGTCTCTGGCGGGAGCCTCGTCTTTGAGTGAATTGTGAAGAAGTCTCAGGCGGGAGCCCCCTCCCTATGGGGCCCGCAGATCATGTTGGTAATCCGAGCGGGTCATCGGAACCCTGTAACTGTCGTCACTTTTGGGCTCCTCAAGCCTGAATATGGAGGAAGTCTCAGGCGGGAGCCTCGTCTGTGAGTGAACTGCGAGGAAGTCTCAGGCGGGAGCCCCCTCCCTATGGGGCCCGCAGATCATGTTGGTAATCCGAGCAGGTCATCCAAAACCTGTAACTGTCGTCAATGTTGGGTTCTCGCGCTGCCAGAACGCAGTTCCCAGGCCACACTTTGGATGCAACAAGGAAGTTTTTGGGCTCCTCAGGTCGCCGAGGTGCTGCGACAGGGCGCCGAAGGCGCCGACGACGACGGCCAGGCCGAGGCGCGGGCGCGGAGCTTGCTGATGTTCAGGCCCAGCGAAAGGGAGTTCACATGGCAGAGCTCGGGGGCGCACAGCGTGCGCCGCTCGGGGTTCACCCTGACGCACGCGTCCTACCTGACCTCCACGCTGTCGCAGGGCCAGACGCTGCGCAAGGGCGTCACCATCGACTGCGCGAGAGACGAGGACGCTGGCCGCACGGGCATGTCGGACGAGCAGTGGTGGCTGCACCTCTACGTCATGTTCTCCCGCGCCACGTGCATGCGGAACATGCTGATCCTGCGGCCGCCGCCGCGAGAGTTCCTGGAGTGCGGGCCGCCGGCGTCCCTGCGGAAGGCGCTCCTGGAGTTCGACAAGAGAACGGTTTTGTCCAGGGCGGAGGCGAAGCAGCTCGCGGCAGAGCTGGGCTTCGTGCTGCCTTCCGCCTGAGCGCGGCTGCGCCTCGCTCGAAGCCCGCGGGGTTGTCCCAACGGCTTGGTCTTGCGCGCCAACGGCTCGCGGGGTTGTCCCGACAGCCTGGCCCGCGGGGTTGTCCCAACGGCTGCGCGACGTGACCTGTAGAGAACGCGCCTGTGCTGGCCGTGGCGGCGACGGCGCCGAGGAACATCGACATGCGCGCTCATGCAACAGGAAGGGGAGGAGGTGGCGGGGCGCGGAACAAACAGGGGGGCGAGGATGGGGACAACGTAAGGAGTGGAAGGGGGGCCCGCGCCAAGGCGAGAGGAAATATACGCAGAAGAGACAGCCAGGACGCCTCACCAACCACGAGGACGACGGTGATGGCTTTTTCCAGATTCGCCCAGAGGATTCTTATGTGGGGTTCTTCCGTCGGAGTAATTCCATGCGTCCTTTTCACAATTTCCACCGCATTATCCTCCGTTGCCGTTCTGGCCCGCCATCTACCTCGTCACTCTCCTTCGTCTGCATGTCCTCATTCTCTTCCGCTCTTTTTTCGCCCCCCCCCCTCTGGTTCGATTTCCGCTCTTCGTCCACTTCGTTCATCCGTTTCCAACCCCCCTTCCTTTCAAGTTCTCCGCCGTCCAATCACATCGCGTCGTCCGTCGCCGCTATGCTCAAACCATCCCGCGCCCGTGGGATCGCCCGCGAGCAACGGTGCAGCCGGGCCCGTCGCGGCCTAACGCGCGCCTGCGCCATCGTCTTGCAATGGGCGATGCAGGCGGATACACATGGGGTGGCGCGGGAGGATGGTGGGATAGCCGCAGCAGCGGCTGGCGTGGCTGGGAGGACGGCCATGATTGGTCAGCGAGGGGTTGGAGAGACTGGCGACAAGACGGGCACGCGCCAACGGAGGACGCCAAATGGCGCGATGGCCCTGCCGCCGCAGCAGCGGCGGCGGTCTCGCCTCAACGGCCGTCTCGCTTCGCCGCGCTTAGCGTTGTGAGCCCCCGCGCCCCTGGTCTCGGCATGCCCGAATTCGATAATTTCGTGAGGGCTGCCCTCCGAAACTCACCAGAACCTGGGGACACAGTTCCAGGGGAGGGGTCGGGATCCCGAGCCGCGCCTGCGGCGCAGGAGCCCCGCGCCACCGCAGCGGCGGCGGCGCGCGGGCCCCAGGATTTTGAGAAGTTTGATGTTAATTATTTTTTGAGTTATGAAGAGAGGCTCGGCACTTCGTTTAAGCAACACAATCAAGCGTTGAAATGGTGGCGCCATCTGAATGAAGACCCAACTGCCCCGTTCGAGTCAGAAGCCAAGTGGTTTGACAATGCGGAGCCCACCATGGTCGCTGTTTGCGACCACGGTGCGAGGACGAGCTTTGGTTTCAAAAGCGACGAGGAAGTCCCTTGGCGGTGGCAAGAGATGGTGGCGACGCTCAGGGAGGAAGATATCAGGGAGGTCGTGGGGGGGCCCCGCAGCAGCGGGGCTCTGATCGGCTGTTCCCTCGAAGTCCGGCCAAACAGCTACGACCACATGCGTCAGAGTATTGTGCGCGCGCGACAGTTCGCGGGGCAGCGGGTGAAAGTGAAGCTGCCGATGTGGGATTTCGTGTTGCACCGCGACGACGGGACAGGCGTCCGCTTACACCCGCACTGGGGCGACAGGAAGGTCGAAGCTCTGCCCCTCGTCCCCCGCGCGGACGCGGTGAGGCCACCAGCCGCGGGTTTGGGCGGGAGCGACGGGTCAGGAACTTTTCGCTGGTACAAGGACCTCGGTGTGGAGCGTATGGTCAAGTTCGACGCCGCCAGAGAGAAGGGGAGGCCGACGCCTTCTCAGGGGCCCCGCAGCAGCGGGGCCGCGGCGTCCAGCACCAGGCCCTCGGCGTCCGCAGCAGCGGCTGGCAAACCAGTAGTTTTGGGGCCGAATAGCTCCCCAGACGATTTGGTTGCGGAGTAGATGGCTCCGCAGCAGCGGGGCTCGAATGAAGGGCGCGTCGCATTTCGGCAGGGGCGCGCGCGTCGGCCGCCGAGATCGGGAGCGCGCGTGCAGGCGCCGTGGCGCGATCTTCGTTAAGAAGTCTTCCCTCTCCTCCCTGTCCCCCCATCCCGCCGCCCTCGACGTCGGCTCCTCGCCGCCCGTTCCTCGTCGCTCCACGCCTGTTCGTTCTCCTCCAATTTCCTCACCCGCTTCCTCGTTCTCTCCTTCCGATTTTTCCCTCCATCCCATTGCGTCCCTGGCACCCCAGCGAAGTTCGCAGTTCGAAGTTTGAAGTTCGGAGTTCGAAGGTCGCAGTTTGAATTTCGAAGCTTCGCACTTCGAGGTTCGATCTTCGAACCTTCGTCATCTCGTCGTCGTAATCGTCGTCCTCGTTCGTCGTCGTCGTTCCTCGTCTGCGTCGATTGTCGTTGTCGTCGTCGCTCGTTGTCGTCGTCGCCGTCGTCGTCGTGGTCGGCGTCGTCGTCGTCGGTCGTCGTCGTCGCTAGTCGTCGTCGCTGGTCGCCGTCGTGGTCATCGTCCTCGTCGTCGTCGTCGTGGTCGTCGTCGTCCTCGCTGTCGCCGTCGTGGTCATCTTCCTCGTCGTTGTCGCGAGACGCCCCACGTAGGAGGAGCAGAGAAGGGAGTAAGGAGAAATGAGCACGGTGGAGGGAGGAGGGAGGATTGAACAGGAAGAGGAGGGGTGCAGATGGAGGTAGAAGGGATGACGTAGTTCAGAAGTGGGAGCAGCAGACTGGCGCAATGGGAAAAGCCATGTGAGTGCAGGGAGGGATGGAAATGCGATAGGGTGAAGCCGCAGCCGTTGCAGGTCTGCCTCCCGCCGCGCCCGCCCGCCTCCGCGACGGAACCGCGCAGGAGCCTCTGCCGAAGTCTCCGCAGCAGCGGGGACTGCCAGAGGAGGCCCCTTCGCGGCCTTTGCGCCGCTATGGCGGGCATCGCGGGCAAGTACGACGTCGATGACTTCGAGCTCATCGCGGCGGAGGGCAGTGTTTGGAACTGGGCGACCATGGTGGTGCGGTTTTTCGAGTGGCGCAATCGTTGCCGCCATGCACGCGCCGTTGGAGAGAAGGGCCAGATGCTCGTCGACCAGGCGCGGCAGATGATGGAGGAGGCGCGCCGCACCGAGGAGAAGGGCAAGATGACGCTTGAGATGTCGAAGAAGACGGTGAAGGACATCCCAGGCAATATTCGGTACTTTTGCCGTCAGCCGCACCAGAAGAGCTGAGCGGCGATCGGAGCTGGGCCGATAGAGGAGGATGAGGAGGAAGAGGAGGGAGGATGAGGAGAGGAGGAGGAGGGGGATGAGGAGTTGGAGGCAGCACGCGCACCCGCACTAAGAGCCGCCAGCCGCGCCCGTCTCCGAACATGAAACCCGAGCTCGGCTGGAAGGGGGGAGGGTGGTAGCAGAAACAGCGCAGGACAGGGATGGGAGAGGTCACGCATCCGCCGCAGTAGCGGCGGTGGTACGACAGTTCTCATGGCGGCGCGGCGGTCGCTGAGAAATGGAGCACGTGCGTGGGCCTGCGTGCGCTTAATTATGAGTGCCTCTCGTCCCCTCCCCTCCTCTTCCTCCATGAGATCTCTCTCCTGGTGCATATCCCCTGCCAGGTCTCGTCCTGCTCCTCTATCCGCCCCCCCTCGTCCGTTCCTGCCACCAGCCACATGGGGCGTTCTCAATCAACACCCCATTGAGTGTCCCCATGTGAAGGTTGCCCTTGTCATGAGGGCGGACTCGCAAGAGCCGAGTGGCTGAAGAACTAGTAGTTTGGGGTCCGAACAGCTCCCCAGACGATTTGGTTGTGGAGTAGGTGGCTCCGCAGCAGCGGGGCTCGAATGAAGGGCGCGTTGCATTTCTGCAGGGGCGCGCGCGTCGGCCGCCGAGATCGGGGGCGCGCGTGCAGGCGCCGTGGCGCGATCTTCGTTCTGAAGTCTTCCCTCTCCTCCCTGTCCCCCCATCCCGCCGCCCTCAACGTCGGCTCCTCGCCGCCCGTTCCTCGTCGCTCCACGCCTGTTCGTTCTCCTCCAACTTCCTCTCCCGCTTCCTCGCTCTTTCCTTCCCATTTTCCCTCCATCCCAGTCCATCCCTGGCACCCCAGCGACGTTCGCAGTTAGAAGTTGGAAGTTCGGAGTTCGAAGATCGAAGTTTGAATTTCGAAGCTTCGCACTTCGAGGTTCGATCTTCGAACCTTCGTCATCTCGTCGTCGTAATCGTCGTCCTCGTTCGTCGTCGTCGTTCCTCGTCGGCGTCGATTGTCGTCGTCGTCGTCGCTCGTTGTCGTCCTCGCCGTCGTCGTCGTGGTCGGCGTCGTCGTCGTCGATCGTCGTCGTCGCTAGTCGTCGTCGCTGGTAGCCGTCGTGGTCATCGTCCTCGTCGTCGTCGTCGTGGTCGTCGTTGTCCTCGTTGTCGCCGTCGTGGTCATCGTTCTCGTCGTCGTCGTCGTCGTCGTCGTCGTTGTCGTGAAACGCCCCACGTAGGAGGAGCAGAGAAGGGAGCAAGGAGAAATGAGCGCGGTGGAGGGAGGAGGGAGGACTGAACAGGAAGAGGAGGGAGCAGGCAGAGGTAGAAGGGATGATGTAGTTCAGAAGTGGGAGCAGCAGACTGGCGCAAGGGGAAAAGTCATTTGAGCGCAGGGAGGGATGGCATTGCGATAAAGTGAATCCGCAGCCGTTGCAGGTCTGCCCCCCGCCGCGCCCGCCCGCCTCCGCGACGGGAGCGGCCCGGGGCATGGAGCAGCAAGGCGCGACTGGAACCGCGCAGGAACCTCTGCCGAAGTCTCCGCAGCAGCGGGGGCTGCCAGAGGAGGCCCCTGATGCAGTTCCGCAGGGACTGGCAGATTCAGCACCAGCCTCCGCAGCAGCGGGGGAGGAGGGTGCAACGAAACTTCGGACATTGCTTTCGTCGCTGTCTGGTGCCCGGGAAACCGTTTCGCGGAGCCTGCTGGTTGCCCAGGAAATGATGGAGAAGGGCGAGGTCGCGGAGGCGCGGAAGTTAACGGCCGCCGCCAACCTCCATGTAGTCACAACGGCTAAGGAGGCGGCTTCCGCAGCAGCGGGGGCATCCGTGGTGCCAGGCGCCGCCACAGTGGTAATCGAGCCTGGACAGAACGCCGCCCGCTCCGATGACCCGAGACCGAGATTTCCCTGCACGACTAATTGGCGACAACGGCAGGCTCTGATCGCAGCACGCAAACTGCGTGACAGCTCCCCCGCAGCAGCGGGGGCCCGCGTGACGCAGCCTCTCGCCCTGACCTCGAAGGCGCGGTCGCCAGCGCTTCCTGTCCAAGAGGGCTTCCCAGAGGAAGGCCGCCCGCACTTCCCATCGGAAGAGCGCGGCCCGAGCCATTCCAAGCCTCTTGTGCCCCTGCTGCACGACGATGAAGACCAGGTGCAGGAGGGGCAGACAGGGGCGCGCGTGAATCTGGCTTTTGCTTCCCTCGTCCTGCGCGCGGACGCCTCCCTGTCGGATTGGGTCGCAGCTGTCAGGGGCAGGCGCGAAGGGGTCGTCTTAGTCTCCTTCGAGCCTGGTGCACCCATCAATCGCGATCAGCGGAGGCAACATCTCGACGATCTCATCCGCCAGAGTGGCTTCCACGGGAAGGTCGCGCGCGAGTGCGTCGGGGCTCTCTCTCCTCTGGGTTCCCGAGCGCGTCGAGCAGTGCGAGGTGCTTCGCGCGCGCTCCCACGGGAAGTTCCTGGTTCAGGCCTGGTCGGTGACCCTGGCAGCGGTGGCTCACAATCCGAAAGCAAAGGAAGGCACACTCTCCATAGCAGTGGGGGGCGTGTTCTTCCGACACCAGAGGAGCCTCGCGGGAAACCCGTGGCCCGAAAACTTCCGCAACGGGCTGCGGAACCTGGTGTTGTGGCACCGAGTGCGTATTCTCGCCGGGATCTTCGACGGAGACAGGGACGATCTTTCGGAGCTGCTCAGAAGTTGCGGCGCGTCTGGTACAGGCGTACTCGGCTTGGCTTTCTGGTGTCCGAAAAAAGATGGTCACGTGACGCACCCGCACTACATCGTGATTCTTGGCCCCGCTCAGGTTCGCGAGTGCCCTGCGAGCGAGCAGCCGGATCTGCCGCACTGGTGGGATCAGGTTTTCCAGCCTCCGCAGCGGCGGGGGCTCCTCACCAGGCTGGAGCACCGCCAGTTGGATTGGGCGGCGCGTCCGACCTGGGTCAGGCTCACGGGCGCGGAGCGCAAGGAGCAGGATACATATGACTGGCCGCACTTGCTCAGGGTGATCCACAAGGCCCAGGATGCGAACCGCCTCACGGAACACTGCCACACACTGTTCGTTTTCATAGAAGCCAAGAACAGGAAGTCTGGCAAAGGCGCCGCGGCCAGGAAGAAGGATCGGAAGCGGGAAGCCAAGTGGGAAAAACGGCGGGGAAAGTGGGCGGAGACAGAACCCGAAGCAACAGCCTCCGCAGCAGCGGAGGCGCACGGAGACCAGGAGGAGGCGGAGACATAATCTGAAGCAGCAGCCTCCGCAGCAGCGGGGGCGCGCGGAGCCCAGGAGGAGCCTGAGGGCGACGGGCGCGACGCCGTCGACTCCTGCAGCCCCGCGCCGCCCCAGGACGAACAGAGGAACCCTGACAGAGGTGAGAGGGAGGAGAAGAAGGAGAAGGAGAAGAAGAAGAACACTAAGAATAATAATAACGATATCAGGAGCAGAACCCCAAAGAGGACGAAGCCCTCGCAGCAGCGGGGGGGCAGCCGTTCCACGCGCAGAGAGCGGGAGCAGAGGAGCAGAGACCGAATGAGGAGAGTGCCCTCGCAGCAGCGGGGGCGCAGCCGCTCCAGACGCAGAGGGCAGGAGCAGAGGGGGCGCAGCCGCTCCAGACGCAGTGGGCAGGTGGAGGGCGGCGACCGCAGGGCGGCGTGGGCAGGGTGGCTCCTGCCCACGCCGCCCGCGCACCCACCCCACACAGGTCAGGTGGTGCTGATGCCGAGAGGATGGCGCCCGCTCCTCCCAGGCCAGATATGCCGTCCGCCAGGCATGCCGCCAATGATGCCACCACCACGGCCACCTCCCCCGCGTGGAGGAGGACGCCGCGGGGCCCCCCCGCTGGAGGAGACACCGCACCCTACGGCAGCGCGGCTCGTCCCGAGCCAGCCGCCGCACCCTCCGCCGAAGCGGCTCCTGCCAAGAGAGTTGCAGACGCCCCCCCCCTCTGGCAGCGCCGCTCGTCCCGAGGCCGCCGCCGCAGCCTCCGCCGCCGCAGCTCCTCTCCAGGGAGTCGCCGCCTCCTGCGGACTCGTTTGCGTTCAGTGCCGCGTTCGAGGCATTGCAGTCGCGGCGCCGCAGCCCTTCGAGCGACTCCAGCTGACGGCGCGCGGCTGCGGAGACCTCCGCAGCAGCGGGGGTGGTCTCCGCAGCAGCGGGGGTTATCATGAGAGATCTGAGGCGCGGGCTCGGCGCGCGCGCGCGAGGAGCCAGGCGCTCGCATTGAGCGGCTGAGGAAATCGTCGTCGTTGTCGTCGTGCTCGTCGTCGTCGTTTGCTTTTTGCTGGGGGGGAAAGGAGGGCGAGCAAGAGGAGGAGGAGGAGGAGGGGTCCTGGGGCCAGGACCGACACCGGGACCGGGACCGGGACCGGGACCAGGGGAAGAGCGGGACCGGGGCCGGGACCGGGACAGGGACGGGGAGCCCAGGACGGGCAGCAGGACCGACCACGGGACCGGGGCCGGGACCGGGACCGGGACCGGGGCCGGGACCGGGAACGGGGGTGCTGGTCCCGGTCCCGGTCCCGGTGTCGGTGCTGGTCCCGGTCCCGGGCTCCCGGTCCCGGTCCCGCTCCATGTGTCAGCTCTTTGTCCCGCTCCCGATCTCTGCCAACGACTGCCCGCATCAATGGGGCCTCCGCCCGCATCAATGGGGCCTCCGACAGATGATGATGATGATGCTGATGATGATGATGCTGATGATGATGATGATGCTGATGGTGATGATGATGCTTATGATGATGATGATGATGATGATGATGATGATGATGATGATGATGATGATGATGATGATGATGATGATGATGGGGATGATGATGATGATCCTCCTCATCCTCCTCCTCCTCCTTCTCCTCCTCCTCCTCCCCACAACCCTTGGGACCCGTCCAGGGGCGTGTGGTTCGCGTGACAACCACTTAGGGCATCTGGTTCGCTTCGCGGTGTCGTGTTGAAAAAAAACTCTCCTCCTCCTCCTCCTCCTCCTCCTCAGCGGTGGCGTGGTTCGCGGGACAACCACTTGGGGCATCTGGTTCGCTTCGCGGGTGTCGTGTGAAAAAAACTCTCCTCCTCCTCCTCCTCGGGCCTCTGCCTCCTCCTCCTTCTCCCTTTCCTCGTCGCTGTCCTCCTCCTCCTCCTCCCCCTCCTCCTCCTCCTCCTTTTTTTCCGCAAGTGATTGGGAAGGGGGGGGAGGGAAGACAGGGGGGAAGTGAAGAAGTGAGGAGGAGGGGGAGGAGGAAGGAGGAGGGGGAGGAGGAGGAGGAAGTGAAGAAGTGAGGGGGGCTTGCCTGGGCTTGCTAGGCTCGGAGGAGTAGGCGCAGCGCGTGGCGCCATAAACTGGCGTCGTCATCGTTGTTGTCGTCGTCGTCGTCGCGTCCTCCTTCTCCTCCGCCCCCTCCTCCTCCGCGCGTGCGCTGTCTTGTCGAGCCTGCTCTCCGTGGGTGGTGGTGTCTTGGGGGGCCCTCGTCGGCACGGCTGGATTCGCTTCGAAATCGCGGCCTTCCTGGGCTTGCCTGGGCCTCCTGGGGCCTGCGCCTTCCTGGGTCTCCTGAGCTCTGGGCCTCTGGCTGAGCCTTCCTGGGCTTCTTGGGTTTTGCTCGGCCTCCTGGGACAGCAGGGGGCGCCTCTTAAGCCATCTCGGGCCTCCTTGGTTTTCCTGGTTGGACCTCTTGGGCCATCTTGGGCCATCTTGGGCCTCCTCTTGGAGCCATCTTGGGCCATCCTGGGGGCGCCTCTTGGGCCATCTGGGGCCATCTTGGGCCTCCTCTTGGAGCCATCTTGGGCCATCCTGGGACTTCTGGGCTTTCCTGGCCACAGGACGGCCTCCACCAGCGCCTGAAGGTGGCCGAGGCGCCACCACCACCACCACCACCCACCAGCACCTCCAGCAGCTCGTCGAGCTGCTCAGCCTGCGGGCGGGCGCCGCGGGCGGCGCCGGGCGCGGCGATGGCCGCCGGCGCGGCAGTGGCCAGGCCAAGCCAGCCGCATCTCTCTCGCGAGGAGGAGTGAGGAGAGGGTTAATGAGGAGGAAGAGTGAGAAGAAGGAGGAGGGAGGAGAGGTAAGGAGGAGGAGGAGGAAGAAGAGAAAAGAGTGGAGAGTGGGGAGGAGGAGCGAGGCGTTTTCGGTGATGGCAGTGTACGCCGAGACTCGAGCCTCGAGGATCGAGGTTCGAAGTTTTCCCACTCGGGGGCCCTCCTCGACGCCGCGGCTGAACGCGGCGCGAAAAACTGGGAGTCCAGGGGCCCCTTCGCCCTGTCCCCCCCTTCCCCCTCGAGGCGTTGGGTCCCCAAGGCAGGGAGGACCTCCTAGTCAGCGACGCGGGGTCGACGACGACGACGACGGCGGCGACGATTGGCCCCGCCTCTGCCCTCCTTCTGCGCCTGGCCGAGCATGGGAGAGGAGGCCAGGGGGAGAGGAGAGGAAAGGAGGGGGAGGGGGAGGAGGAGGTGGAGGGAGGAGGAGGAGGAGGAGGAGGAGGAGGATTTGCGGTGGGCGAAGAGACTGGGCGTTGTGGGGTAAGAGGGGCGGGAGGAGCAGGAGGAGTAGAGAGGAGGAGCTGGAGCTGCCTCCCCAGCGCGTGCGGTCGTCGTCGTCGTCGTCGCCGTCGCCGTCGTCGTCGACAACGACGGCGACGATGACGACGCCGCGACGACGACGACGACGGCGACGACGACAGCACTGGCGACGACGGCGACGACGACGACGACGTCGGCGACGACGATCGACGACCAGGAGCCCGCCTCCGCCGGCCACGCCGCGGGCTCCCACTGGCCTCGTCGTCCTCGTCGTCGTCGTCGTCGTCTTGGAGGTCCGACATACTACGCTCTGTCATGCGTCCTGTACCCTCTCGGAATCATTGCGTTGCTCGACATTTGACTGTGCGGATAAAATAAAGAGGAGATCTACGTCATGGTAAGGGATGGGGTGGAGTCCACCTTCAGGGCCCGACGTCCATTTTCACACGCGAGGGGTTGAATACAGATTTCGATATGGTAAGCTCTGACAGCGACGACCGCAGCTCTTCGCCAGGCCATGAACGACCACGCACCTGCCATGGCATGAAAATCGCCGCAACTCAAAGTTTTCCTTCTCCTCCTCCTCCTCCTCCTTCTCCTTCTCCTTCTCCTTCTCCTCCTTCTCCTCCTCCTCCTCCTCCTCCTCCTCCTCCGACCTCTGCTCAGTTGCCCCCTATACGTCGGCCTCGAACTCCACTGTGTAGCGAATTGAGTAGCGCGTCTTCGCGTGGACGGGGAGCTTAACTTTGCCGCTCGTCATCTCAGCGAAGACCAGCGCCGCCGCTGGCGGCATGGTAGCCGTGTCCTTGTACAGACTGGACGATCGTCTGAGTTTTCGCGGGGTGGCCGACTGCGTTGAAGTTCACCCTCTGGAGCTTGTGGTCCACATCGCCGCTGTCAGGGCACTCAGCGAAGGGGCCCTTGCCTTGGCAGCAATGCGGGGGCGGGGCGGCCTTTGTGCTGGGCTGCTCTGGGGCGGCGGGGCCTCCTCCATAGTGGGCGGCGCCTCGACTGCGGGAGGCCTCGCCGGGAGCTCCGACGTGGGAGTGGGCGCCTGCCGGGCCCGCGACGGGCGCACGACCGGTCTGCCGTCCGCTGTGCGCGGGCTCTGCCAAGTTTTCCCGTCGCCCGTGGCCTCGAGGTCCACGATCTGCTGCTTCCCGAAGCAGCCCGCCTTGCCTCTCTTGCCGAGCCAATCGCTGCGGGCCTGTGGGTCGTACTTCACCACCTCCTCCTTGGTGGGGGCCCCGGTGGCGTCGAGCCCGAGCATGTCTTCATGGCGGAACGAGTCGCTGGGGAGGGCCAGTGAAGCAGCCGCCTGAGAATCTTGAAACCCGTCCAACTGAGTCTCGCTCACAGGCTGCGACGACGCGTCGTGCATGCCCAGCTGAGAGTCCTGCATCCCCAAGGCATATCTCGCCCTGTGCGGCTGGACGGGGCTCAACAAAAATGTAAGAACTGCGACCCTGCTTAACCCATTTCAGAATAAGGGCGCGAGTGCTCCTGTCCATTCGGGCGCAAGGTGACCAGGCAGCAGCCTTCGAAAGTGGCGACAGTTTCGCAGAGCGCAGCCCCCCAGGGACGACGAGGACAAGCCAGGTAAAAGGCAGGAGAGAAGAGGAGGAGCGAAGGGAGGAGGAGAAGGAAATCAAGAGAAGCGAGGAGGAGGGAAGAGAGGAGGGGGCAGGAAGGAAGGAGTGGAGACCGCAGTGCTCTATTCAAACCCTCTTGTGCCCCTCTTCGGGCCCTCTTGGGCCCCTCTTGGGCCAGCTTGGGCTGGGTTGGGGCCATCTTGGGGCGCGTGGTGGGCATCGAGAGTATGGGATATACATGTCGGTTTACACGCGAGCGCATGAGAACGAACGGCTTTAAAGTTGTTGTTGTTGTTGGCGTTGTCGTCGTCGTCGTCGTTCCCGCGGGTGGGTCGCGGCGCAGGTGGGTCGCAACGCAGGCCACCAACGTGACATGACGTCCAGGTCGGGCCCTCTCCGGGGTCCAACCTGACAAGTTTTTCGAGCTGCGATCAGCTGCGGTGACGAGAGGACCACGCACTGCCAGAAAACGAAGGGGGGCGCGCCCATGCAGAGAGAGGGGGAACGGGAGGGGGGGCAAACTTCCTCCCCTTGCTCCCCCTCTTCGCCCTCCCCCCTCCCTTCCCCTCCTCGCTCCCTCCATCGTCGTCGACGACGTGGTTTCTCCTCCTCCTCCTCCTCCTCCTCTTCATCGAGACGGGGCGTTTTCGACTGTCGTCGGCCTCTGGGGGGTCCTCCTATCCGGCGGGCCCTGGGGTCGCGAGAAAACGGCTGGGCACGAGCGGCCAGACCCAGGGAAAGGGGTCGAGACCTCCAAGGCGAACGCTGATCCCCATCTGCCCCTTCCTCCTCCCCATCCCCCTCCTCCTCCCTCTCCTCCCCCACCACAGCCATTTTGGCTAGCCAGGCGAAACCAATTTTGGTGCGTGTGAGCTGTGCCTGACGGCCATTGCTTGCTCTGTGACACTTGCGCAGATGGCCGAGCCCTCGGACCCGACCGCTGGCCAGAACAACGTCTTGCCAGTGCCAGAGGGGGACTTCGGCAGGCGGCTGAACGATGATGACGTCGAGATGGATGATAGGTCGACACTGCCAGGCGGTGGCACTGGCCACGAATCATTGGGCTCTTCGATGGTAGATATTAATGATGGCGTTCGTGGTACGGCCAAGAGGCTCCACGCGGCGTTTGTGCGAGAGACCCTGGTAGCTGGCGGCCCTGACAAGTACCTCCAGAAGAAATATGACACACCAGAGAAAAAGCTTCAGTTTGCTGAGAAGTTGGTAAAGCTACTGCCGCTCAGCTTCCAGCACGAGTACAGCCTTAAGAAAATGTTGCCCACTGTTGGAGAAGGCGAGCTCAGCGAACAGAACGCGATGTTCATTCACCCCGCGGCCCTTTCCTTCTCAGCGGATGCGACGTCCCACGACTTTGTGGACCATGCCAAAGTGACCAAGATAGCAGCAGAGATGTGCTCAGATGGTTGCGTTACACAAGGAGACGAGCTACTGTGCTTCCAAGGCCCTGAGCTCGCCGACGATATGCTGAAGATGCCCACCGAGTTTTCAGGGTGCGCGCAAGAGGAGACGACCAGTTACTTCAGCTTCGGGTACATCAAGGGCTTCGCCCGTTCTACCACGTTGCTCACGCTGCTGGACCTCTTCATGGTTGACTTACCGGACGATGATATCAAGGCCATCCTGCCCCAGTTCGCCAATGCCAACGTTATTGCCATCAGGGTCCCTCCTCCTCCTCCTCCTCCTCCTCTTTCCCCTCCTCCTCCTCCTCATCCCCCTTCTCCTTCTCCTCCTCGTCTTCCTTCTCTTCCTCCTCCTCAGCTTCCCCCCCCAAGTATCCTCGCCCTCGTCTTCCCCTGTCCTCCTCGTCCTCCTCCTCCTCCTCCTCCTTCCCCTCCTCCTCCCCCTCTTCCTCCTTCTCCTCCTCCTCCTCCTCCTCCTCCTCCTCCTCCTATCGCTAGGTCATGGCGCAGGGGGACAAAATCAACGCTGCGCTGATGAATTGCAAGCGGTCGCAAAGGGGCGCGATCCGCCGCCCGTGGAACGTGATCACCTGGGCAGGCGTCATCCGGCGCTTGAAATCGCACGGCGTCGACGACGCTGCTTCTGTGATCAAGCGGTGGAACGACATGGCAGGCATGTCAGCAGAGAACCGCATGGTTGGCGCGAAACGCACGGCCCTCCTCAATCTGCTCAACATAAGCGATAGCGCGCTCGACCTGATCATTGCGCTCGTCAGCGAGTTCACGTGGGAGCAGTGCCCGTTCACGGAGGAATTCCTGGGCAGCACCAAGCTCAAGATCGGCGCCACCATTCGAACCCAGAACAAGGAGTGGATGGCCCGTTTCCGCGTGTCCAACGCGTCGCTGGAATTGTTTTGCGCGTTCCTCCAGGCTCGCTATCGCAGGTCGATCTCTTCCTCCAGGCGGAAAATGCAGAAGTCTGAGCTGGAGGACTGGTTGCACATCGTCAGCATGGCCCATAACATGGTGCAAGAGATCACAGCGCAGGTCCCAGTGGATGATGCGAAGATCCAGAAGGACAGATGGGGGCGCCAAATGATTATGCCTGCTCCTCTTGCGCGCCCCCTCCCTCCTTTTGTCCCCCCTCTGTCCTCCTTCCCCCTCCTGCCAATGCCTATGCCGCCCCAATCCTCCTTCCTCTGCGTGCCCCTGCCCCCCTGTGCGCATCCTCCCAGCCATTCCTCCTCCTCCCCCCACCTCTCCTCCTCCTCCTCCTCCTCCTCCTCCTCCTCCTCCTCCTCCTCCTTCTCCCCCGGCAGCGGGGGCAGCGCCGGGCGCCTGCCAGCACCTCGCCGAACATGACAGGCCTCCCCTGCCGCATGCGTCCCTTCCCCCGTGCTCTCCCCTTTTCCAACTTACCCCACCCCTGCAGGTAAGAAACCGCCCTGGGACATCCTGGGCTTCCAGGGCTTGAGAGGCTAGATGGCCCTGGGGAGGGTGAAATCACGAGGGCGCCATTGGATATGTTGTCGCACATGATTCAAGTGGCTTACGCCATTCCGCCGACCCCGAGAAGGAGTGAGAGCGTGCGACGATCGCGGAAACTATCTATTGGCCTTCGGCCCAGCCTGCCACTGTGCCTGGGTGGTGGGTCAGAGGCCTCTTGAGTGTTCGTTGGGACCTCGTGATTTCGCATGTGCTTATTGCGTTCCCTGCCCCCTGTAACAGTTGCCCCACCTGCCTGGCAGGAGTGCATCGACCTTGTGAGGGCCGACGACTCGGCTTTGATGCTAGAGCTCCAGATGGCCTACCAAGAGAAGAGCGATAACTTCAAGATCACTGACATCACTGCCATCAAAGCTTGCATGCAGAGCCACATACAGGCGACCAAGGGGGCCGACGGGACGTTGCACACCACCATGGGGGCCATGGAGCTCGAGCACGCAGCCCTGGAGAAGCAGCAATTCGAGCTCGATCTGAACCTGATCCAGTCCGACGTCAAAAAGTTTCGGGTTTATCGTCAAAAGAATACAGACCGACAGAACTCAGAGTATTTCCACAAGCTCGAGTGGCAGAAAAGCGTGGTGGACGCCGGCAAAAAGTTCGGCCTCAAATTCGCCAGGGATTTTTGTATGTTCGCAACCGTCAAAGAGGGGGCCCCGGGGATCTTCACGAAGCTCCAGGAGTTTCAGACCCGCGCCGAAAACGAGCTGTACTTGATCAAGGGCGCCAGCAGGGTTCCACCCTCCTCCTTCTCCTGCTGCTGATCCTTCTTTTTCTCTTCTGGAACCTCCTCCCTCGCGTTATGTCCTGCCCTGCTCTTCCTCCACCTGTGATCCTTTGTCCTCCTAGCTCTCCTCCTCCTCGTCCCCCCTCCTCCTTCTCGCCCACCTCCTTAGCCTCTTCCTTTTTCCTGCCCCCCTGATCCCCATGAGTCGTCGCTGTCTGCCTCGCCCTCGCTGCCCTCCCCTCCCCGCATCTCCCGGCCCACTGTCTGCTAGGTTCACGCCGGCTACATCAACTGGATCGCCCCATCGACAGTGGCAGCAGAGGCCCAGCGCGTGCAGCTCAGCCTAATGCAGATGACCCTCAATCCGAACAGCGTTTGCCTACTCCAGATGCCTGCTTATACGTACAAGAAAGGCATGCTGTACCTCTCTGAGGTCAACGCCCTCAAAAACATCGGTGACCTGGGCGTCTATTTCGACAGGAAATGCAAAGCGCTTCGCGTGCCCCTGTCAGCCAGGAGGTGGAGGAGGAGGGATACAGGTGGATGGGGCAATGACGAACATGGCGTGGGCCTGAACAGGAGAGAGGAGGAGGAAGAGGAGGAGGTGAAGGCGGAGGAGGAAGAGGAGGGAGGAGGAGGGGTAGAGGTGGAGGAGGAGAGTATGAGGGATGCGAAGAGGAGGGGGTAGTGATGCAGAAGGAGGAGGTGGTGGTGGACGTCTGGCTCAGACGTCGGGCACAGCGCTGAGGTCCCTGGAGCCCCTAGGAGCCATCTTGAGCAATCTAGGATTTAGGGCATGCTCCTCCTCCTGGGACTTTTTCGGGCCCCCCGCGATGGCTTGGCCGAGCTCTTGGGGAAATATTGTTGAAGATGGGGGTCAAGGTAAACCTTACGCCCCAGTTGCAGCAGGTCCGTGCAGCGTTGACGCGGCGGCGACCCCACCACGGGCGTTCAAGGTTGAACGCCACCAGTGGCCTTGGATCGTTCAATGGCGAACGATCTGGCGATCAGAAAGCCACCGATCGTTCAAGGTTGAACGATCAACGTGGTGTCAGGAACCAACGCCGACGTCATCGCGACGCGAACCTACCATACAGGGCTGGGTGGATTTGTGTTGCGGTTCGCCTCTAAGACCAATGCTGCAGATGGCCGCCCATTGAGCTACGAGGGGCGCTGCGTGTTCGCTTCTGGGGTGAAGGTGAGACAGTCTCCCTGGAAAGACTCACAACTGATTTCCATGGGCTTCAACGAGCCCCCGGCTACTATGTTGAAGCCAACGGACATGATCACCATTGAGGACATGGACGACCATGCTGTGCCAGAGGCGGGGGGGGACCGCGACCAGTGCGCCGTCGGCGACGCGCAAAGGTCAGCAGGGGGTACAAACACTGACTACGAGGAGGCTGGGGAGGGGGATGAGGACGAAGGAGGCAATGTTGGAGGGAGGAGGAGAAGGGCGAGACAGAAGGAGAGGAATAGGATGCATAGCAAACGACTGAGGGGGTAGAGGGGAACAGGGAGGCGTTGGGGCGAGAAGCTCTCGTGGGCATGCTCGTGGGGGCCTTCGCAACCATGCCGGCTCCCTCCTCGCATTGTCAAGGCTGCCTGTTGGACGCCCTGGACACCCCAGAGACCCCGGACACCCTCGACGCCCTGGACACCCCTGGGGGCCCCTTTTCCCTGGGTAGGCACTGCTGGCCATAAAGTGGAAGGGGGGGCCCAGCCATGGCCGCGAGAGTGGCGTCCTAGGAGGCGCAAACCTAACATGTGAACACTCTTCCATCCTCCTCCCTCCCTCCGGCCCCCCCTCTGGCGGCGCCCCATCGCACCTCGTCGCCTGCTCAGGTACAGCCAGATCGGGAAGGACGCGTTCCGCAGCATCCTGGTGAACCTGCTGACGGGATTCAACAATACACAGGCGCAGCCAGGCCAGGCCACTCTACTCACGATTGTCGATTTTGGCGCTGATGTAGGCCACATGCTGGAAGCTTTCCTGGACATACGCCCCCAATTCTCTCACTTGCCACTCGTGCTGGTTCTCTTGTGTGACGACGATTCTCAGAGGGAGTGGCTGGTGCACAAGGCAGTGACGCTTGCGGGCGACAAATGGTTGAATGGGACCCTGAAGGACAAGCAGACCCCACCTTCCAAGGATTACAGGAGTGGGAGAAAGAATGAGAAAGAGTGCGAGGATGAAGATAATGTTATCTAGCATACCCCCCGATATAGCGTGGTCAGAAGCCTCCTCTTGGCTAGTTTTCCTGTGGAGGATATCTCAAGCCATCTTGGGGCGCCTCGGGGTCGTCTGCTTTCAGGTCTCTGGAGCCATCCCACAGTGATCTCAGACTCCCCTCGCCTCAGGGTCCTAGGGTATTTGAAGTGCCATCAGCCGTGCTGCTGACGTTGCTGTTGGTGCTGCTGCTGGTGCTTCCTCCGGCCCTTCGTTGTGCTTTCTTCGGCCCTCACTCTTGGAGCCCCAAGAGGAGCCCCAAGGGCCTACAACGTATACCCCCCGCAGGGGTCCTGGGAAGTATCTTTGCCCCTCCCCAAAGCCCTCTTGGGGGCCCAAGAGAGCCCCAAGAGGGCCCCAAAAGGGCTCCAATAGGGCCCCAAGAGGGCCCCAGGACGGCTCCAAGAGGGCCCCAAGAGCGGTCACGCGAGAAAGGTTTCGCGTGACCGCTCTTGGGGCCCTCTTGGAGCCCTCCTGGGGCTCTCTTGGGCGCCCAAGAGAGCCCCAAGAGGGCCCCAAAAGGGCTCCAATAGGGCCCCAAGAGGGCCCCAGGACGGCTCCAAGAGGGCCCCAAGAACGGTCACGCGAGAAAGGTTTCGCGTGACCGCTCTTGGGGCCCTCTTGGAGCCCTCTTGGGGCCCTCTTGGGGGCCCAAGAGAGCCCCAGGAGGGCCCCAAAAGGGCTCCAATAGTGCCCCAAGAGGGCCCCAAGACGGCTCCAAGAGGGCCCCAAGAGCGGTCACGCGAGAAAGGTTTCGCGTGACCGCTCTTGGGGCCCTCTTGGAGCCCTCTTGGGGTCCGCTTGGAGCCCTCTTGGGGCCCTCTTGGGGCCCTCTTTGGGCCCTCCTTCGGGCTCTCTCACGCCTTCGGGCACTCTCCCCAGGGACAGCGCAACCAGACAATATGGGAGTGCGCAGGGGGTTGGCACTTGCGCTCTGGCTGCCCCTGCCCTTGCGCTGGTCAGGAGATTCCGACCCACATGGCCACGCAGCCGCTGCAGAAGCCCCCCCTGAGCCTCATGGTGTGGGGCCTGGCCGAGAATGGCTCAGAGACCATCAAGATGCCACAAAGCACGCTTGCCAAATGGTACGCGCACGAGAAGCACGGGGAGGAGTTCAAGCAGATGTACCACAACCTGGAGACTGAATTCGGGGACCTCGCTGCGGGAAAGACTGCGCCTGGTGGCGCGGGAAAGAGGGGCGCTGGCGCCCCCGGCCCCAACCCCTCGCCCCACAAGAAGCCCAAGGTGGACATCCAGCTCGAGGTAGTCGATAATGCCGCCATGATGGGCGAGCTTCTGGCGGAATGCAAGATGCCCACCCTCCGGGGGTCGGCGAAGTTGGTGTTCCGCACAGCAGGTCACGTCTACATCACCAACGCTGGCGACCATGACCTAGAGATCTTGGAGAACACTGAGCTGGCCAGCTTCAGCCCAAAGAACGCGAAGTTCGACAAGGGCGAACCCGGTGAAAAAAAGAAAGACTTCAGCTTGCCATACGAACTGCGAGACGCAGACGTCTACGTGAAGGTAGAAGGCGAAGGCACGAAGACGCTGTACGACACTATCGAGGCAAAGCGAGCCTCAACACCAGACCAGGCGAAGGTGTGCTTCCATAACATGACTGAGAACCCAACAGAAGACAGGCCTGGCTACTTCACCCTGCAGCCAGTCACCGATGTGGCCAAGCGCATATTCTACCTCATCCCGCAGAAGGTCAACATCACATCAACCAAGAAAAAGGACGAGGACAAGAAGGATGCGATCGAGTTCTCGCAGAAGACCGCGGACCCGAGGGATTGCAAACAATGGTGCTGCTTTTGCTTTGGTCCTTGCGCCCCCTGCGCCCCTGTCCAACAATACGTGGCCCTGAGGCCACCTCCTTCCGTAGGGGCTGGGGGGTGGTGGGGACTTCTTTGGGATCCTCGCCTGGTAGGCCAAGATGTTTCGTCGGCGCTGGCGACGACGACGATGACGCCAACGACGACGCCGACGACGACAACGATGACGATGACGATGGCGCCAACGACGACGCTGACGACGACGACGACGACAATGCCGACGCTGACGACCGCTACGTCGAGTGCGTCGTCGCTGACGTTTCTGGGCTGTCGAGTTTAAGAGCTCTGGGGCGCTTCTCGTCGACGCAGCTGGATCCACCTCGAACGTGTATGGCAGAGGGGGGCGGCCTTCTCATTCCTCGCGCCAGGCGGGGGCGATCGCGCCCTGCAAGTGGAGGGATTCCTCGGCGTGCAGGATCCTGTGGAGCGTGAAGTATGCAGCGCGTGGCCTGGTTCCTGTGTGCCCAGTGGTCGTGGCCCCCTGCCTCATGAAGATCCCCAGGGGCCAAGCGCTCAAGCTCATGTAGAGCAAGGGCTGTGGTAGTAGCAGTGGCCACGAGCTGCAAGCAGCCATCAAGCAGTAGACTGGTGAGAACTTACGAGATGCCGCGAGAAGCCAGGACCAGTGGCCGCCATTGCCACCAGTAAATTTTTAGCCACCACTGCGCTGTGGAGGAGGAGGAGGAGGAGGAGGAGGCGGATGAGGAGGAGGAGGAGGAGGAGGAGGAGGAGGACACTACAGAGCGATTCTCGCGCGCCGGACACCGGACACCGGCCAGCCAGACACTGTTGACGCTTCGCGCATCCCCGCCAGCCCATCCAGAAACGACGCCCAGGCGAGTTGAGGTGACCAGGGAAGGGTGGGAACAATGAGGGGGCTTCTTGGAGCTGTCTTGGGGTGGTCTTGGGGCCTCTCGGAGCATTTTCAGAATCACCTTGAGGCATCTGAGGCTATCTCGAGGCATCTTGGAGGTTATCTTGGGCCCTCCGAGGCGCTCCTGGAACCGTGCACCCTCCCCGAAGGGGAAGAATGGGGTTGGAAGAGGAACTCCTTAATAAGCCACCTACGCCCAAAGGGCTGGTGAGATCTCGGCTGGGTGATATCACCTGCTGTTGCCCTACGTAGTTTTTTCTCCCCTCCCTACCTCCCTCCTGCGCAAAAGCGCAAGTCTTAACGCAACCATACCTCCTCCTCCTCCTCCTCCCCCCCCCTTCTGCGCGTCCTCCTGAAAGATGCTCTGAGTTCGACCGCCCGAGCTCAGCGCGATGAAGAACGCGCGACCAGGTCAGAGTTGCACTGCCGAAGGGATGGGGGAAGGGGAAGAGGGCGATGAGGAGGAGGAGGGCGAGGAGGAGGATGAGGAGGAGGAGGGGGAGGGGAGGAGGAGGAGGGGGAGGGGAGGAGGAGGAGACCGCCACCGCCCGAGACATTGTGCCGTCACAAGCCGCCGGGTTTCTGCCGTCACAACCCGCCGGGTTTCTGCCGGATCCTGGGGCGGGCGTCGCCGACGAGATCCTGGGGAGGTCGGGTGCTCGAAGTTGCGTTCGGAACCCGCCGGGATTCTGCCGGATCCTGGGGAGATCGGGCCCACAGCGCTGCGCCTGGCGAGGTTGGGTGCGCGACTGCTGTTCCCGACCTCGCCGGGCGCAGCTCAGCGGGCCCGATCGCCCCGGGATTCTGCCGGATCCTGGGGAGGTTGGGTGCGCGAAGTTGCGTTCGGACCTCTCCGGGTTTTGAAATGAGATGGGCGGGAAGGGCGGGGTCGAGGGGGGGCGACGAGGAGGCGCAGGATGGGGAGGAGGAGGAAGATGAGGGCGAGGAGAAGGGGGGAGGAGGAGGATGAGGAGACGCAGAAGGATACTGAGGAGGAGGAGGAGGGCGACGACGACGACGACGACGCCGACGACGACGACAGCCCACCCCTCCTCGGCCGCGCAGGCTGGCGCGGTGGGCGCCTGGGTGGGGCTTCAGCAGCTCCTGACGGGCCGGTGGAGGAGGCCACGCGCGCGCCGCGTGCGGGGGGGGCCCGACGAGAATGAGGAGGGAGGAGGGCAGCAGGAGCAAGCCGAGAATGAGGAGGGAAGAGGGCAGCAGGAGCAGGAGCAAGCCGAGAAGAAGGAGGGAATGATGGAAGGGGGACATGCGCAGGGGCATGGGCAGGAGCTCGCATGATGAACATGAAGCGCGAGGATGATCAGCAGCCGCACGCGTGAGCTATATCGGGGGGGGGCCCTGCCTGATGACATGGGTTTGGCCTGACTGCCTCGCCTGCCCCCTCGAGGAGCCATCCTGGGACGAGCTGGGGCGCGCGCTCAGGAGGGGGCTTTGTTGGGCCCACTCGTGGCACACTTGGGACCTCCCCAACCTTCCCCGGGGGCCTCCCTGGACCCCCCACACAAGAGAGCCCCTGTGAGCGCTACTAGGAGCCCGAAGAATTTGAGTTTCACCAGTGGCCCAATGGATGCTCAAGAGAGGCCCCCAGAGCCCAATAAGGCCTTGGAGTGCGTCACTTTCTACCCTTGTTAGCGTGGCTGTTTGGCGCAACTCAGTGTCTGCGACGCTTACTTGCCCTTCGCGCGCGATGTCGTCCATCCAGTCTGATGGCGCTGCTGGCGCCTCCATCGACCTGACGCCCCCCAAGAGCAGTGGCGACAGTGACGCAGCGAAGTTGTTGGACTCTGAGGACTCGTCTATGACGGACGTCAGCTCAATGGGTGACGGGATTGACGTCGAGGATCCAATGGAGGATGGTGGTGGATGCGCAGAGGACATGTGGGAGGACTCCCCCGAGCCCCGCGCCGGCGCGCTGGACGACGCGAGCATGGCCCCTTTTGCGAGCAGCGACGACAGCGACGAGAGCGTTCCCCTCGGCACGAACAAGCAGCGTCAGACGGATAGCCTTGGGCCAGAGAAATTGTAAAAACTCTTAGAGCCCCTTGGGGGCGTGGGGGCCGCCCAAGGCCCTGATAGGGTCCCTAAGATGGCAGTATGCCATATAGGTTTATATGCATATATTATATCTATTATATATATGATATGGTATGATATATATATATATATATATATATATATATATGATATGACATATATATATATATATATACATGTATGATACATATATATATAAATGATATATATATATACATGCATATATGCTAACACTTGTTCCAGCCACTCAGGCCTTGAAAACCTCTTGCCTGTGCTAGTGGGCGCAAGAGGAGAGGTCGTCTTGGGCCCTTCCTTGAGCACTCCAGAGGCCCTCTGAGATAGAACTGGGGGGCCCTGGGGGGCCCTGAGAGGGCCCCCTCTGCGTTGAGGTTTTTTGAGCGCAACTTGGCCTTGAGAGAAACATGCATACGTAGGTCAAGTTTTGCTGCCCAACCTAAGGAGGTCAGCGACGTTGTGGACCTCCTGAGTGACATCGACGACGGTACTGACGACAGTGACTTTCAGCACCCAGCCTTCGATGACGTCAACGTTGGTGATGGCATCCCAGACGACGTAGTGGAACTGTTCTCACCTCCACGCGTCGTCCCTGTTGCCGCCGCAGCAGGCTTGCGGGCCTCGCTCAGTGTCGACATCGAGACTGGGTTTGACCTGCGTCGAGTTGCTGTCCAAAAAGCAGTCATGGCAGAGCTGGAAAGGCGCGATCCGAAGTGCGTGGTCATCAGTCCACCGTGCACGTGGTTCAGCCAGCTGATGAAGCTCTGGAACGAAAAGCGGATGGACCAGGACAAGCGCAGGAAGCTTGAGGCCGATGCCATGACCATGCTTAACTTTTCGATGGCCGTCGCCAAGAGGCAGCAGCAGAAAGGGAAAGCGTTCGTGTTCGAACATCCTCACCGGGCAACCTCCTGGCAGCGCGGGTCTGTGAGGGAGTGCATGGGGCTGAGCGGCGTTCGCACATACCAGTTCGACCTTTGCAGGTATGGGCTTGCAAGCCCTATACACAACATCCCCATGAAGAAGGCAACTACGTTCATGACCAATATGCCATCATTCAGCGCGTTCAGCAATGTGAAGTGCAATTGCACCAAGCAGAGCTGGGACGTTCCAGGTTTCAAGAAGACTATGGTCAAGCACCGCCGCGTGCAGGACAACGAGGGCCCTTTCAAGCTCAGCAAGTTCTGCCAGATCTACCCAGTTCCGCTCGTCAACGAGATGGTCAGGTGCATGCGCATCCACATCGCCTCGCAGCCTTGACCTCAGCGCCAGCCATCCTCCTGCAACAAAGCTCGCGCGATTGGGTTCTGAGCTGCGCCGCCAATTCATTAGTTGATTCGCAGCCTGTGGGGTGCCATGACGCGCAGAGGCGCTGGCTAATTGCTTGCTCGTAGTTGCTCGTGACTCGCCGGCTCAGGCACCCCTAGTCATGCAGGGAAGGGCTTTGCAAAAACAACAGGCGCCATCATCATCAGCATCATCATCATCATCATCATCATCATCATCATCGTCATCCCCCTCCTGCTGCTCCACCACCCCCTCCTCATCCTCCTCCTCCTCCTCCTCTGCGCGCGAGTGAGGGGGGGAGGTGAGGGAGGGGGGGCAACAAGGTGATGAGAGTTCAGTGACGAGGGTCCGAGGGGGGAAGATGGCCAGGGAAAGGGAATGGCGGCGACGACGACGATTGCGCCGACGACGACGACGACGGGGGCAACGTCGACAACATTGACGACGACGTCGACGACGACGACTGGGTCTCTGGAAGCTTCTCGTCGTCACAGCTGGGCCTGCCTCGAAGTTCTGGCCTTTGGTTTGAACGCGATTCGTAGTCCTGGTCAGTCGTCGTCGTCGTCGCTGCCAAGAGCCCCCCCCCCGGTGCGCGCAGGCAGCCGGTGGCGCCTCGCTGGGCAGCCAACTCCTAGAGGCTCACCAGCCGCTGGAGGGCATCAGGACCCCTGGGGGCGGGGCGCGATGGGGATGGCCACGGCGAGGAATGCGAACGTGAGTAGGGACTCGAGGATTGTTAGTGAATGAGGAGCACATACTGAGGAGGTTGATTGGGGCAGCAGGAACGTGGATGGGGTAGAATGAGAGCACGAGCACACATGCAGGAGGAGCGAGCGCCGCAGCATGCGCAGGAAAACACGTGAGGAGCATGAGAAGCATGAGCAGGAACAGCATCAGCAACGAGTAAGAGCAATATCAGGAGCCTGTGATGCCATGGGTCTTGCCTGAACGCATCGTCACTGATGGGAGAGCCCCCCTGGCCCGGCTGGCTGCCCCTAGGACGCATGTCGTCATCAGCGCGCCCCTCTACTCGCGGGACATCTTCGTCTAGCCACCAGTGCTGCCGAGCAGAGGACTGCTGTGGCAAAACTGGTCAAGGGGGAGGGCCAACGGCAGGCTGGACGTTTTAAAACGATACCTCTGCAGAGCCCCCCGCAAAACTACGCGTGGTAACTGAGGAAGATATGCCCTCCAGGGCCTGGAGGGGATGGGGGGGAACTTGCGAAGGGGCCTGGAGGTCCCAAGATGGCCCCCTGGAGGCCGCGAGAATGCCCCACTGCGGACCGATAGTTGACAGAAAGCTGACAGAGGCCATCTTGAGGCCATCTTGGGCCACCTCGGGCTATGTTGGGGCCATCTTGGGCCCCGAGAGGGGCCCCAGAGGTCCCTGGAAGAGCGAAGAAAAATGTTTAAAACGCACGCACAAAACAACACCTTAAGATGATTGTTGTTGGTGTTGTCGTCGTCGTCGTTGTCGTCGTCGTCGTCGTCGTTCCAGGTGGTGGGTCGTGGCGCGGGCGGGTCGCAGCGCAGGCCGCTAGAGTGGCGTGACGTCCCACAGCCACTGATTCAGACAACACCCAAGTGACATGCATTCCCGTGGTTGGGGCCCTCTCGGATCCCCAAGGAGGGCCAGGGCAGGGCGGGAGGGCTCCCGAGGGGCCCCGAGAGGGGGCCAGGAGGGCCCCAAGAGGGCGCTGACAACTTAGCGTGTACGTCGGACCATCTTTGGGGTCCAACCTGATAAATGTTTCGAGCTGCGTTCAGCTGTAGCGACGAGGCCCCCCCCCCCCCCACCACCGCCGCCGCACCACTGCGCACACGCGCCGCCAGAAAACGAGGAGGGGCACGCCCGTGCAGAGAGAGGGGGGGGAGAGATGGGGCCAAACTTCCTCCCCCTGTTCCTCCCCTTCTCCCTCTTGGGGCCTTCCCAGGGCCCTCCTGGGGGGAGGGCTGGATGGCTCCTCAGAAGTCCCTGGCGTCATCCTCATCCCCCCTCGCCCTGAGTTGCTTGCCACGCTCCTAGGACCTCCTCTCATCAGACGCTGAGGCTGCTGGGGGCGCCGGAGCGCGCAGTTATTACAGTCGCTCAATCTCACCTGCGTTTCAAGATCACCAGTACCTGCAAACGTGGTCCAATGGGGCGCAGCAGCAGGTTCAAACACAGCGTGCACCACTTTCGCACCTGGACCCCTTCGATCCAGATGCCCCTGCTGATGCTGAGCGTCTGCTTTCTTCCCCAGGGGGACCTGCTGCTGATGAAGTTGGCAGTGGCCCAGAGGACAGTGGCGACTCCACTCCAGGCGATGGGGGCTGTTCTGATGCTGCTGACTTACTTTCTTCCCGGTCGGATGCCGCGCCAGAGGTCCCTGGTGTTTCGAGCGATGACAAAAGTGGCGATGGTTCAGGCAGCTCGGATTGGGATATGATGGTGGGGACAAGTTCCAGGAAGAAAGCCAATCAGATACGTTTCCCAGCTCTCTCCCTGCAAGAGTTAGTCTCGGGGACCTCCCTGGAAGGGTCCACTGATGTGGACAAGGTGGAAGAGATACGAACCCAACTTGCAGAAATGGACAGGGAATCGGTGACCAATTGGTTGTTCGAGTCGCTCCGCTTACTGCCCCAAGGCAAATGGTTGCTCTGTGGCCACGACGTCCACAGTGCACAACTATGGTCTGCTCTGGTGGGTGTGTCCAAGCACCGAGTACGGAGGCTCCGGAAACATTACGAGAACGGCAACGCACGCCCTCCTACTGATGGGAGGTTTTACAGCACTCGTGAGTACACCGCGCCTGGCGCCGAGATCACTAACACGTTCTTGCACTGGGTGCACGCCCACGTGGCAGAGCCACTGGCCGAAGGGAAGGTGTTGGAAGACAGTGACGAGGAGTCTCGGGCAAACAAATCGCGCGGCTGGCCTGCCCCCTCCTGTCTCCTCCCTGCCCTTCGCCATCCCCCCCTCCACCCCTCCTGTCTCGCTTTCCTCGCTGCCTGCCTGCCTCCCTGCTTTCCTCGCTGCCGGCCTGCCTCCCCTCGCTGCCTACTCTGTGTCCCCTGGGCCCCCCCTGCGCCCGTGGCCTCCGTCGCCAGCTCGATGCCCACCTGCCCCGGCCAGCAGGAGATAGGAGATGACGCTGCTGGCGGGGTGGAGCAAGAGGAGTCGATGTTCCGCGCCTCCTCTGAGCCTGCGCTGCGTGTCTTCGCAGCGCAGACTGTCGACGCACTTGAGCCCCGTTACCTTGCGCAGCAATCGTTCGAGGAATTCGTGACGCTTCGCGTATCCCCACCAGCCCATCCAGAAACGACGCCCGGGCGAGTTGAGGCGATGAGGGAAGTGTAGGAGCGAAGAGGGGGATAGCCGAACCGAGCGAAGGAGGGATGAGGAGAATGAGAACGCTGGATGGATGGATTGATGAGGGAGTTAAGGATGATGAATATGATGAGGAAGAGGAGGATGAGGATGAGGACGAGGAGGAGGAGGATACGAAGGAGGAGGCGGGGGGGGATGATGATGATGAGGAGGAGGAGGAGGAGGAAAGGCGGAGGAGGATGAGTAGGCGGAGAGGTGGAGGTGAATACTGAGGAGGACGAGGACCTGCAGAATAGCCAGAAGCATCTTGGATGTCTTTCGGATGTCTCTTGGACGCCTTTTGGAGGCCTCTTGAAGCGTCTTGGGCCCCTCTTGGGGCCCTCTTGGGGCCGTCTTGGGGCCCTCTTGGGGCCCCACAGACCGCCCCGAAAGGGGCCCTGCCCTCTTGGGCCCCCCCTGGGGTCCTCTTGGGGCCCTCTTGGGCCCCCCCTGGAGTCCTCTTGGGGCCCTCTTGGGGCCCCGAGAGGGCCCCGAGAGGGCTCCAAGAGGGCCCCAAGAGCGGTCACGCGAAACCTTTCTCGCGTGACCGCTCTTGGGTTGGGGCCCTCTTGGAGCCGTCCTGGGGCCCTCTTGGGGCCCTATTGGAGCCCTTTGGGGGCCCTCTTGGGGCTCTCTTAGGCCCCCAAGAGGGCCCCCAGAGGGCTCCAAGAGGGCCCCAAGAGCGGTCACGCGAAACCTTTCTCGCGTGACCGCTCTTGGGGCCCTCTTGGAGCCGTCCTGGGGCCCTCTTGGGGCCCTATTGGAGCCCTTTTGGGGCCCTCTTGGGACCCCAAAGACCGCCCCGAAATGGGCCCTGGCAGAACGACCCTGCCATCTTGAGGCCTCGGATGGCCATCAGAAGCGAGAAGAATGCGAGAATGCAAACATCATTTGTTTTCTTTAAGCTTTTGAAAGGTTTTGGCCTCTTGGAGGCCTCCTTGGGAAGCGATTTGGCTTCTTGGAGCCGTCTTGGGGTGGTCTTGGGGTCTCTCAGAGCATCTTCCTATCTCGATGGAGGTTATCTTGGGCCCTCCGAGGCGCTCCTGGAGCCGCCTGGGGCGAAAAAGTACCCTCTGACACCTCGCCGCGCCTCCCGTCCAGGTCCAGGGAGGGGGTAGGGGGAGGGGTGCACCCTTCCCCGAAGGAGAAGAAGGGGGTTGGAAGAGGAAACTCCCTAGACCACCTACGCTCCACAGGGCTGGTGGGATTCTACAACATGCTGAAGACATGGTGCGCTGATGTAGGCGAGGATGAACCGCCAAGTCGAACGACGATGCAGAGGGCGTTCGGAACCACATGGAACACAAAGATATTGTTCCGGGGCTCAGGGCAGCACAAGAAATGCGACATTTGCACGAAATTAGAGGAGTGGCGACGCTCAGCTGTTACACTTGCAGACAAGAAACGACTTGGAGAAGAGAAAATGAAACACATCAATATGGTGAAACAAGATCGGGCTGTGTACAAACGAAACTCAGTATTGTCTGAGATGTGCACGCGTCCCAACACAGTGGGCACTATTTCTCCAGAAGAAGCTGTACTATGTATTTGTTTGGATGGGATGGATCAATCAAAATTCTGCTGCCCAAGACATCGCGTCTTCCAGAGGTCCAAAGAGTCCGAGTCCCTCTTCCGGCCAACATTCTTAACGCTTCGCGCATCTCCACTGGGCCATCCAAGCGCAGTGAGTGCTGAGGGGGGGCCTCGCCATGGTTGTCTCTCATGGGCATCTTGGGGGGGAGGGCCTTTCAAGGGCCTCTTATCTTTTTCCAGGGTGCCTCGTGGGCTTCTTCAAGGGCTCCTGGGGGGCATCTTGGAGGCCAACTTTTGGGATCCATCTTGCATGCTGGCGCGGGGCCCTAAGCTCAGCTCCCGTGTCGAGCCTCTCCCTTCCCTACACGCCCCCATCCCACCTTCTCTTTCCCTCCGGACAGAGATCCGCGCCTCCCCTCGCCAACTCCCCGCTGAGCTTCAGGGAAAGGGGTAGAAGGGGGGCGCGGGCGCGAACCTTTGACCAGAGGGGGGAAACAAGTGTCCTTGCACCAATCGTGCCTTCCAGGGCGCACAGGATTACATTTCACAGGTGGGACAGCCCATGGCTTATTTGAGTTCTACTTCGTGTCTGACGAGAATATGAGGAAGGACCCCCAATCAACCATAGAGATGCTTTCGCACATGATTGAGGAGTCCATGAAAGAGATCGACTCCCGCAAAGCTCAACGACCCCAACATCTCAACCTGCAGCTGGACAACACTTCTAGAGAGAACAGGAACGTCACTGTGATGACATGGCTAGCGTGGCTGGTGGCAGAGAGAAAATTCCAGACAGCTACTTGGAATGGCCTGATGGTGGCCCACACGCATATCGACCAAGACCAACGTTTTTCTGTTTGTGGCGCAACACTGGCGCGCAAACCTAAACTCGAGGACCCAGACGAGTTCATGGCTGCTATTCGGGAAGTCCCGCCTTCGCGACAACGAACACAACGCGTCGAACACCAGCGCGTTGCACGAAATTGGCAAAACTTTCTGGCTCCACTCAACGTCGCCATGGGGGGGCACACTGGCAAGAACAGTGTCCACAGTTACACGTTTGCGCGATACGAGGACTTGCTCATTGCGCATGGTGATAGTGTCGACATCGGGGTGCACGACGTGGAGGTCAAGAGTGGTGATGTGTTCTTGCTCACTCGCGACAATATGTCGTCCTGCGTGCTGTCGCAACCTCCTGCTCTAATTCTACCACAAATGAACTTGGCTGCTCTGGATCGGGCCCGCGTGCTGCCTGGACAGGGTCTCGTGGTGATGAAGCGGAATGAGATCCCCGCAGACACAGTGAGGAATTACCGCAAGATGGCGAACGCAGTGGACTGAAATGGGTGTTTGAAATATCGTGGAGGAGTTGGATGATGAGGTGGATGATGACATAGAGTTGTAGGTGGGTGATGAGGTGGAGAAGAAGGAGGTGGAGGAGAGTTAGGCTGGAGGAGGAGGCGAGTGGGCGAATAGGGCGAGCCCCCCCCCCCCCCTGAGCAGCCTCGACCATCAGCACCCACTGCAATGGTCAGCGCGGGCACGATGGCCTCCAGCATTCGTGGGGGAGGGCTGTCGAGTGGGATGGCCGGGGAAAGTGGGACAGGGAGGTGGTCAGCTGCAGGGGCCAGGGGCGCAGGGAGTAGGCCATTAGCCAGGGAGGGATGCCATCCCTCCCTGGCTCTTCCATGGCCTTCTCCCTGCGCCCCTGGCCCCTGCAGCTGGCCACCCCCCTGGGATGGGAGCCTGACACGCGACAGTGGGAGAGGGACATAGCGCGCGGGCCTGTCTGTCTCTGTACACGGCGAGGGGGTGAATCCACAGACCCCGCCCCTGACCCCGCCCCTGTCCCTGACCCTGACAATCCTCGACCTGGGCCCGAGTCTTGACCCTGGAGTTTTGACGCCCTGATTCGCCCAGGCAGCTGAGCCCTGGAACATGGACAGGGCGAAAACTTACATTGACGACTGGCTGGACCAGGCGATGCGCTGCGAGGACTACCATGAGCACCTGTGGGACCTCACTTCCTTCGTGCTGGCGCCTCCTGGGGCGATCGCTGCTCTCGAGCCTGGCCAACTCCCAGCAGGTTTCCCCACGGCTGTCGACACCAACAGGGTCGTAGTGAAGGCGGGGGCGCCTGCGCCTGAACGGACGCGGGCGCCGAAGGAGAAGGCGAAGGCACTGGCGAAGAAAAGAGGAGGAGGAAGATCAGGGGGCGGCGGGCTCGACGACGAGGCGCCGACGAAGCAGCGCCGCAGAATACGTGCTAAGAGTGCGGTCCAGGTGGGGCGGGCTGCAACCGCGCCTCCTCCTCCCCCTCCTCCTCCTCCTCCTCCTCCTCCTCCTCCTGGGGTCTCTTGAAGTCTCCGGAGGCTCCTGGAAGCTTCCGGAGGCAAGAAATACCAAGAACGTGCAAAAAACATCGATCCTCGATCCTCCTCCCCATACTCCTTCTCCTCCTCCTCCTCCTCCTGCTCCTCGATCCTCCTCCTCCCCTCCGGCCCCAGATCCACTCAAAATGGGGCCCTGGACCCCTCCCAGGGTCCATCCTGGCAAATCTTTCGTGTCGGATCAATGGTTGACGATCCTGGGGTCCAGAAAACGGCTCTCCAGAGGCCTGAACCAGGGGAAAAACACTGAAAGTCGACACATGATGAGACGTCCTCCTCGGTCCTCACCCCCCTCCCCAGAGGAGGAGGAGGAGGAGGAGGAGGAGGAGAGGATGGGGGAGGACGAGGACGAGGAGGAAAGGAGGAGGATGAGGACACAGATAAGCGGATGACGAGGAGTGGGATGATAATGGTGGAGGAGGAGGAGGAGGTGGAGGAGGAGGTAATGGCGGACAGAGGAGGGGGACGAGGTGGAGGAGGAGGGCTAACGCGAGGGCCAGGCGCCTCCTCCTTCCCCTTCTCCACCCCCCTGCCGAATGCTAAGCGCCCGGCGAGGAACAGCACGGCGACGACGCCGCCGGCGATCCTCCCGCCCCGGGGCCGCAGGAGGAGGGCAGCGGAGGAGGAGGAGGAGGCGACGCACGAGAGGAGGGCCCGCCGGCCGCGGCCCACGACGCCGCGCCGCCGGCCGCGGCCGAGGAGGTCCCCCAGCCGCCGGCCGCGGCCGAGGAGGGGGACGGGCGAGGGCGCGGGCGAGGACGCGGGCGAGGGCGCGCCCGAGGGCGCGGGCGCAGAGGAGGACACGGCGCAGAGGCGGGCGCCGCCGCCCCCGGCGCCGCCCCCGGCGCAGGCGCCGATCCCGCTGCCCCCGGTGCAGGTGCTGACCCCGGCGCAGGTGCTGATCCTGCCGGCCCTGCCGCCCCCGCGGCCCCAGCCGCCGGCGCGGCCCCCGCCGCCGGCCCCGCCGACGCTGGCGCAGCCGCACAGAGGACCCACCGACGCCGTCGTCGTCGTGGTGGTGGTGGTCGTCGTCGTCGTCGTGGTGGTGGTGGTGGTCGTCGTGGTGGTGGTGGTGGTCGTCGTCGTCGTCGTGGTGGTGGTGGTGGTCGTGGTGGTGGTGGTGGTGGTGGTCGTGGTGGTGGTGGTGGTGCCTCTCTCTCCTCCTTCTACTGCCCTCCCTCCCCCTCCTCACCCCCCTCACCCCCTGCCACTGCGAGGAGGTGCCGCGCGCTACCTCCGCGCCCACCAGGGTGCGGCCCCTTCGGGTGCCCGAAGTGCGAGGGCACCAAGAAGAAGGGGATGTACCCGAATGGCTGCAAACAATGCAGAGCAGCAGCTGGGTGGGTCTTCGATGGCGCTGACCGTTCCTGGAAGCGATTACAGGGCTAGAACCTGGTTATATGATATTGGATGAGGGGGCGCGTCTGCTGACATCGCTCGAGACGACGCTCGAGCGCTGGTGCTCTAGGTATCGCTGCTCGCTGCTGGTGCTGATACGTCTTTGAAAATCGGTATCGCTTCCAGCTGCTGGTGCTCAAGGTCACCCTCGGGGGCGCGAAGATAATCGCGCGCCTCGCGCGTCGTGGCCTGGGCCAGAGAGCCACCTCTCTCCAGGTTGGCCTCGCGAGGGCGCGAGGGCGCTAAGATAACCGCGCATCGTGGGGCGCGATGCGCGAAGGTAGGTGACCTAGGTGCTGCTCGTCTACTTCCTCGTCCTCCTCTCAACCTTTCCTCTTAGTAATCCCTATCATCTTCCTTTCCCCACCTCCTCCTCCTCCTCGTCCTGCCTGCCTTCCCCACTCCGCCCTCCTCACTTCCTCAATCGGTCTCTGAGTGAGAGCGCTCTGCCCGTCCATCCCCCCCCCCCCCCCCATCCCGCGCAGTCCTTGATCGAGCTTCTCCTCGGTCAGCAGCAACACCACCACCTCAACCTACCAAGCGTGACGCCTCGGGCCCTCAGGCAACGTGGGCCCTCGTGGGGCCCTGTCCTGGGGCCCTCGTGGGGCCCCGTCGCCGTCGTCTCCTGGGCCCTCGTGGGGCCCTGTCCTGGGGCCCTCGTCTCCTAGGCCCTCGTGGGGCCGCTGTCCTGGATGGGGCCATGGTCTGAGGGGGGCGCCCCTCCCCCCCTGGGGTGGGTCGGGCCCGAGATGTCGAGGAGGAGAAGGAGGTGATAGTTGGGGCCAGGCTGGGAGGGGGAGGGGGCAGGAGGTGGGGGGGGGGGGAGGAGGAATTAAGCATTACAGTGCGAATGGAAGAGGAGGGGGGAGGAGGAGGAGGGCGGCGGAGCTTGCGGAGCTTGTCCGAGAACGACGACGACGACGACGGCGGTGGCGGCGGCGACGGCGTCGGCAGCAGCGATGATGACGACCACAAATGCGAGCGCAAGAAGCGACGGGGGAGGAGGTGGGGCAGGACAGAAATGAATTAGCCCCAATATCGTCGACGACGAGCGGTCGAGGATGGCCTGAGATGGCTTCAAGACGGCCCAAGATGGCCCGGATACGGCCAAGGCGCCCTCGAGGGCCTCCCCCCCAGAGGGCCTCAGGAGGCCCAGCAACGCTATCTTCCTTTAGTTTTTGAAAATGTCAGGAGTCTCGCCCTTTGCCTTTTCGAAGTTCTGATGGTCCAAGACCGCCGAAGAGGCGCCGACGTTTATTTTCGCTCCGCGGGGTGCACGCGGAGCACGTGGGGGAGGATGATGAGGAGGAGGAGGAGGATAAAGAGGAGGAGGAGGAGGAAAAGGAGGAGGAGGAGGATCATCATCATCATCATCATCATCATCATCATAAGCATCATCATCATCACCATCATCATCATCATCATAATCATCATCATCATCACCATCAGCATCATCATCATCATCATAAGCATCGTCATCATCACCATCAGCATCATCGTCATCATCATAAGCGTCATCATCATCATCAGCATCATCATCATCATCATCATCATCATCATCATCTGTCGGAGGCCCCATTGATGCGGGCGGAGGCCCCATTGATGCGGGCAGTCGTTTGCCGTGCCGTTTGGGTTCGAGATCGCCAGCCATGAAGGTTAGGGGGCCCGACACAAGGATCGGGCGATGCCGCGTCGGCGAGAAGAGGAATAGGAAACCCGACACAAGGACGGGACGATGCCGCGTCGGCGAGAAGAGGGCTTCTCGGAAACCGGACCACAGACCTCATTCGAGCAAGCGCGCTGGGGTGGCGGACGGCAGCGTCGGCGAAGGCGGCCGCGCGGCCGCTAGCTCGGCGCAAGGCGAGCTCCAAGAAACAAGCCCTCGCAGCAGCGGGGGCTGCTGTAGCCCTCGCAGCAGCGGGGGCTGCTGTCTTGGAGCGTGGTGGGTTGTGGGATGAGAAGACTGCTCGGAGGACAGGCGTGGAAGATGACGATCCATTCGATCAGGCACTTTGGTGCCGCGACCATTGGGGCAACTGGTGCAAACTAGGGTCCAAGATGCCGCCAGTCGGCAGCTCCTGGCAAGAAGGCGCCGACCCCCTTCGGATGTAATTACGGGGCGGATGAACACGACAGTGCCCCCAGATGGTTGACTGTACGGTCCTCAGGATGACCGCGACATCCCGAGCGCACAAGGGGAGCGCCCCTCCGCAGCAGCGGAGGGATGTCGCGCGAATTTCGCCGAGGGGGGGTGACCTCGGCGGAGGGGCGCACTCGCGCGCGCGCGGGGGAGCGCGGTTTCGCGCGTCGCGTGCGGCATCGCATGCGGTGTGGGGAAAAAACGACATCTGTGCTGTCATCTGTGTCCTGCTCTCTCCTTTGCTTCGCTTCCCCTTGCATTCCCTCCTGCAATCCCCCGCCCGCCATTATGTCTTTGTAGTGATCATCGCTTCCATGCGCGCAACTCACACAGCGCCCCCTTCTCTCGCAGATGGGTTCGGGGTGGGAAATCTTTCTCTCACAGAGGGGGGGCCGATGTATCAATGATTCTCCTGTTCAGGCGGATGTGCGCGTATCGAAAAACTGAGAAGGCCGCGTCGACCCGCCGTTCGTCGCCTCTCTCTCTCTCTCTCTCTCTCTCTCTCTCTCTCTCTCTCTCTGTCTCTCTCTCTCTCTCTCTCTCTCTCTCTCTCTCTGTCTGTCTGTCTCTCTCTCTCTCTCTCTCTCTGTCTCTCTCCCTCTATCTGCCTTTCCTCTCCTTCTCCTTTTGCTCAAGTGCGGGCAGGCCGCGGATCCGTGAGGCCCCTCCTTCTGTCCGCGCGCGCGACAGGCACTCGTGCTTCAAGCGGGGCCCCGCAGCAGCGGGGGCAACCGTCGCGGAGCATCTGTTTTGGAAGCTGCCCCCGCAGCAGCGGGGGCGCCTGGATAGATGTCCGAGGACATCAAGTCAGGTCCCCTGAATGATGCCGCCACGTTGCGCAGCCGCTATGCCTTGAAGGACTGCGAGGGGCAGCGGTTGAAGGCCAAAATCTCCTTGGAGGATATCTGCGTCCACCCGCAGAACAGAGGTGGGACGTGCCCCTCCGCTGCCAGAGTGGTTAATCTCCTGCGTGGCATTCTGAAAGACAGGTTCCTCTTGAACAAGGCGCTGCACGAAGCAGTGGTTGTTCAGGAACTCCCTGCGGGGAAGAAGGCCGATTACGAGCGCCTCCATGGCGGGCCGTGCACGGCGCACGCGGGCCACAACTTGCAGAAAACGGAGTCCGTGGAGGCTCTACGCTCGGCGCACACAAGCTTGTCAACGTTCAACTACGGGGCGCTGAGCCACTGCACCCTAACCCTTGGTCTGCTGAGCCTCAAGCACGGCGCAGTGTGGGTCATTCCCGAAGACCACAAAGGATGTGGTTTGGAGGAGTTCCAGACAGGTACAGGTGGCTCCTGGGATATCCCAAAAATGCGTCGCGCACCGAAGTTCACAGAACTCATGGACGTGCTCGATAACGGTTTGCTTTGCGAGGTGCTCTCGTGGGAAATTCACTTCGATGCCGTCTTCGCGCAAGGCCCCGCGATCATTTCCGCGGCCCTGAACGACCCACAGGGAAAAGGTGTGACCTCTCACGAAATCGAGGTCCTGACGTCCGTCGCTGATTTCGTCGCCACCGCAGCAGCGGCGGGCAAGAAAGCATCGTGGGGATCTGAGACAGGACACCCCGTGAATATCTCGTACGACACTGTTCTCAAGGCTTGCGCGCAACGACATCCCGAGTGCGCCAAGGCCAAATGGTTCGAGGACATGTTCACTTTCGTCATCAACGTGGGGGCCGCATCAGGGCAGCTCATACCGCAAATTCTAGATTATGATAGACGTTGGGTGGATCACAAAATACGCTCCCTGGCACCAGCCACATGGGGCGTTCTCAACCAACTCCCCATAGATTGTCCCCATGTGAAGGTTGCCCTTGTCATGAGGGCGTACTCGCAAGAGCCGAGGTGCGGGCAATGCCCCGCGCCGGAAACGGCTTGGGGACACAGCGAGGGCAGCAGTCGGGTACAGGAGCTCAATTCTTTGTTGGGGTATGTCCGTCGCATATTGGCCCCCGCAGCAGCGGAGGCCCACGGGGAGGAGAAGAGCGCGATTTTGACCGCGGGGGCGGTTCTGACTGCGACGGAGACCTTCTACCAGGCGTACGTAAGGGTGAAGGCTAACAAACCTCGTCTGGGGGCAGTTGTGGAGGCCGTGTGCGAGGCAGTGCGTCCGTACTATGCTGAAGTACGCGAGGCCTGGCAGAAAATGGAAAAGAACGCACAGAAAAAGTTCCCGCTCCCTCCTGCGCCGTGGACCGACAAGTTGCCCGCGGCCCCCGAGAACCCCGCTGGCCCTCGCAGCAGCGGAGGTGGCGAGGGCTCTCGCCCGCAGCCAGTATTGATGGAGTTCAACGAAGAAGACAAGCCTCTGAACAGGCAGATGTCTGAAGTGTCAAAGCCCGTGAACAGCCTGTGGTCCCAGTGAAATCGTGGCACGCTTCGGCTCCGTCTGGCAATCTCGACACAGACAGGTGGCACCAAGCAAGCATCGCGGAAGTCATGACTGGCTTCCATCGTTGCCATCGTCACGCGGACACTTGCGCCCAACCCGTCCAGATGCAATATGGCGTTCAAGCCAAGAGTGTCCATGTGGTGGCTACTGAGGACATCGCCGAGGGGAAACTGATGCTCTTCCCTTGCTGCCCCACCGCGAAGATTTTCCCGAAAGTCTCGAGCAACCCGCGGGCAGTGGAGGTGCTAGTCGGTGAGAAACGTCCGACTCCGGCCGAGAAAATGAAAAATATGGGGCACAACCTGATTTCAAATTACCAGAGCTGGAGCTCAAGCCCGCGCCGCAGGAAGCGGCCTCCGCAGCGGCGGAGGCTGCGCAGGGCGAGGCGCCCGTGGGTCCGCAGCTCGACGGGGCGGCCCCCGCAGCAGCGGCGCCTGCACAGGGCGAGGCCGAACAGGCAGAGAATCCGTGCCAGTTTCAGTTCGGGGGTACCGAGTCCTTGCACTTCTTTTGGGGAGTTGAGAGGATGACACCAGACGAACTTGCCCGAGCCCAGCTAGTGCAGGGACAGGAGCACTGGAAGTTCAACGTTGCACTTCGACCGCACGAGTTCCAGACAATGACAAAGTGCCAACCAGCCGCCCCCCTCCGCGTCTGCAGCGTGCTTGTCCCGTGCATGCACAACGCGGTGCCGCTGGTGCGCGGAGATCGGCTGATGCTGCAGATCACAAAGGAGAAGAGGGCCACCGACACCCAAAAGGAGAAGCAGGCATGGCAAAAGGAGCAGAAAGAGCAGGAGAAGAAACGGAAGAAGGACGCCGAGGAGGGACGGAAAGCCCCCAAGAGCGGCAAGATGGCAATCCCTGGCCAGGGGGCCCACTTCGTGTGATCCCGCCGCAGCAGCGGGGGGCGCGCGAAACGGGGCGGCAGATGACAGCGGCCGATGATCCACCCGTCGCAGCCCGCAGCCGTCAGCTGGAGGGGAGGAGGAACAGGGCGGGGAGAGGGGGTCGAAGAGGGAGGGGGGAGGGGGGCAGCAGAAACAGCACAAGACAGGGATGGGAGAGGTCACGCATCCGCCGCAGTAGTGTCGGTGGTGCGTCAATTCTCATGGCGGCGCGGCGGTCGCTGAGAAATGGAGCGAGTGCGAGGGCCTGCAAATGCGGAAAATGTGAGTGCCTCTCGTCCCCTCCCCTCCTCTTCCTCCATGAGATCTCTCTCCTGGTGCATATCCCCTGCCAGGTCTCGTCCTGCTCCTCTCCCTCTATGTTCGCCCTGCCCTCCCCTCGCGCCTCGCCTCCGTCTCCGTCCCCCCTCGTCCGTTCCCGCCTCCCTCCCGTGTCCTGTTTTCCTCTCTCCGTGCTCATCGTCCTGCTCATCGTCCTGCCGTCCTGTTCGCGGGGCGCTCTGTGGGACAGGGGGGCGGTCGAAGCACACAAGGCCGACCCCCTCTGTGACAGAGGGGCTCCCGCGCTTTTCCGCCCGAGCCCCTCTGTGACAGAGGGGTCCCGCGCTTTCCGGAGCCCCTCTGTCACAGAGGGGGTGGGGTCGTGCGTTTCCGCGCGCCCTCCTCTGTGAAACAGGGGTGGTCGTTCGATCAGGACGCCCCCCCCCTGCGGGACAGAGGGTCGGTCAGAGCACACAAGGCCCCCCCTCAAGGGGCAGAGGAGCGGTCAAGGGACAGGGAAGGCAGCTGTGCTCGTTCGGAGAGAAGGAGGGGGATGGGTTGGATGAGATGGAAAGAAGCTCGTGGAGGGAGCATGATGCTGATGAGGAGTAGGAGGATCTGTTCGAGACGAGGAGTCCGCTTTCCATAGCCGTTTTCAGGCGGTTCACTTGTGAGGGGAGCGACACCTAGGACGCGCGCGCCTTCGCAGCAGCGAGGGCTTGCGCACGGCGGCATGAAACGCAAGGCAGAGGAAACATGGCGGGAGGTCGCTGTCGGGAAAGCAGCGCGCCAAGATGGCGCGAGCATGGGGGTGCTCTGCGTGACGGGCGGGCTGTGCCGAAGTCACGAGGGAGCAGCGGGATTTGCTCTGGAATGCGAGGAGCGCTGTGTTGTCTTGGGCGGCGAGGAAAGCCTAGAAGCCTTCGTGCCCGTCGGAAAGCACCGCCTGTGGATGCTCAAGGTGGTCGGTGGTCACAGTGCCGTGAAGGGCGCCTTGAACGAAACAAACTTGCTAGAGCAATTGGTTGGGAAGCTTCGCGCCGGAGAAGGATGCAACGTGGATGAAGCGGCGACTCCTGTGAAAGAGGCCCCCGCAGCAGCGGGGGTTGCAGCAGGGTCTCCCGCAGCAGCGGGGGAAAAAGGTCGGGATCCCATGGCGGATCTCCTCGGCACCGTCAAGGTCGCATCGAAAGCGAAGAAAACCCCTGAGAAACAGAAGGGGTTTTCTCGAGGCACGCTCTGCAGAGTAACCATGCCGATGTCTCCTAAGCCAGATGAGGCCGACGCGAAAGAGGTTAGTGTGTATGAGAACAAGTATGGGCAACTTTTCGTTCAGAGTCAGGACCTGCCTTGGCTTCTGCATTACCTGTGCGAGGAGAGCCAGGGCAAAAGCGTTCCCGAACCCAGCGACGACGACGAGGACGACACTTTGGACGAGAAGCGCCCGTGGACCACCAGGTGGTGCCCCTTCTGGGATGTGGACACTGGAGGTCAAAGGAGGGCCAATGGCAGGCCGAAAATGGGCCTCCAGGATTCAGGATCTGAACGAGGAGAAATGGTCCACAGGCGTGGCGTTAACGGAAGTGACGACGCCCTTGAAACAGTCCACCCGTGCGCAGCAGAAGCAGGTTCTTCTAGCGTTCTTGGAGGACGTGGTCCAGAAAGCCATCAAGCAGGAAACAGAGAAGTGAAGTCCTCGTTATCCGCTCGCTGGCGCGCGCCGCAGCAGCGGCGCGCTGACCGCTACGGCGGCTTTTTTTTTTTTTTTTTTTTTTTTTTTTTTTTTTTTTTTTTTTTTTTTTTTTTTTTTTTTTTTTTTTATATGCAAACAGACTCGGTGTATGCACCGCACCAGCGGCGCGCTGACCGCTGAGGTGGATGCCTGCGGGTTCCTGTCGACTGGACAGGGGTTAGGGCACGCGCGGGGGATCGCGAGCCTGCGGCTCTCCAGCGCTCGCGCGCTAGAGGACAAAAGGAACTCGCGGAATCTGGCGAGGACGGGGCGGAGGGGTTGGGACCAGTAGGAGGGGGAGGGGGAGGGGGAGGAGGAGGAGGAGGAGGAGGAGGAGAAGGAGGAGCAACAGCAGCAGCAGCAGCACCCGCAGCAGCACCGACAGGAGGATCATTGCGAGGATGCGGCCGTTTGCTTGCCCTGCGGCGCTGGGCTCGAGACAGAGGGCGGCCGCGTGTGCGCGCGCATGGCTTCGGCATCATGGCCGCCGCAGCCGCTCCGCCCCCAGGCCCAGGCGACGCTCGCCCTGCAAACGCGCCTCTGCGGGTCGGGCACGACCGCGAGGTCAACGAATGTGGAGTTTTTATATCAACAAGACAAAACTAAAGACCCCGACAGAGTGCTCATGAATCCACGGAAACTACAGAGGCCAATATTCGGATTCGGGTAATTACGTTATGCGCCGCAGCAGCGGCGCGGCTTGCCACTATGAATCTGGCAAGCGCATATGGAAGAATATTCATTTATGCTCGCAGTGGCCGTGGAAAAGCGACCGCAAGAAGTGGTTAGGTTTTGGAGTCCGATGAGAAGTAGGAGGATTTGTTCGAGACGAGGAGTCGGCTTTCCATAGCCGTTTTCAGGCGGATCACCAGTGAGGGGAGCTGACACCTTGAACGCGGGCGCCTTCGCAGCAGCGAGGGCTTGCGCGCGGCGGCATGAAACGCAAGGCAGAGGAAACATGGCGGGATGTCGTTGTCGGGAAAGCAGCGCGCCAAGATGGCGCGAGCATGGGGGTGCTCTGCGCGACGGGCGGGCTGTGCCGAAGTCACGAGGGGGCATCGGGATTTGCTCTGGCATTTGAGGAGCGCTATGTTTCCTTTGGCGGCGAGGAAAGCCTAGAAGCCTTCGTGCCCGTCGGAAAGCACCGCCTGTGCATGCTCAAGGTGGTCCGTGGTCTCAGTGCCGCGAAGGGCGCCTTGAACGAAACGACAATGTTAGAGCAAGTGCTTGGGAAGCTTCGCGTCGGAGAAGGAGACGACGTGGATGAAGCGTCGACTCCTGTGAAAAACGCTTCCGCAGCAGCGGGGGTTGCAGCAGGATCTCCCGCAACAGCGGGAGAAAAAGGTCGGGATCCCATGGCGGATCTCCTCGGAACCGTGAAGGGCGCATCGAAAACGAAGAAGGTGGCGGCGCGTCGCCAACCGGAGAAAACCCCGGAGAAACAGAAAATATTGTCTCGAGGCACGCTCTGCCTCTCGCTCCGTGCGGTCGTCTTGGGCGGCGTCGGGGCCCCGCTGACTGATTACATGATGCATATATGTATATCTTGTGTATGTATGGTGTGTCGACGTATATGTATGTATATTTGTATTTATGTTTATATATATATATATATATATATATATATAACACGGACGCAGGGGCGTGGCCCGCGGCCCAGGGCGGGGCCCGAGACTCTGGGACAGGACACAGGGCCCCATCATCGTAGGATGCTCAGCGCGTTGGCGCCACCGCCGCTCCCCCGCGCCCGCTGGCGCATCCGCAGTGCGGCTGCGGGAGGGGCTGCGCCTCAATTCCTGCAGAGACGGCCTTTAGGAATGTTGCACTTTTGGCGTCTTGTACAAACGCCCGAGCGGCCCGCTTTTTTTGGGGGGGGCTCTTGGTTCACGGTGGAAGAGGAGACTATCATCATCCCCCGTGCCGCGTTCGCCTTCCCTCGACGACGATGTCGACGACTTCCCACATTCTGGCCTTGTTTTCTGGGGGGTGTTCTCGGAGTCGTTCGGGGCGTTCGTTCGTGTGTGCATGCTTCTGAGTTTTCTGCGCGTCGTTCGGGCCGCTCGTCCTGGTGTGAGTCGTTCGGGCCCCTCCTCACCAGCCCATCTCACAGCAGCAACCCTCGCGAAGCATGCCGACGGTCGTGTTTTTTCAGGCGTGTGTCCGCTGGTCCCCGCATATCTCCCTTGTTCCTCGTTCCTCCCGCCCCCTTGTACATCCTCCTTGTGGGGGGATGCGGCCGTTTGCTTGCCCTGCGGCGCTGGGCTCGAGACCAGAGGGCGGCCGCGTGTGCGCGCGCATGGCTTCGGCATCATGGCCGCCGCAGCCGCTCCGCCTCCAGACCCAGGAGACGCTCGCCCTGCAAACGCGCCTCTGCGGGTCGGGCGCGACCGCGAGGCCAGCGAATTTGTGGAGTTTTGGTACCGAGAAGACAAAAAGGAAGACCCCGACGGCGTGCTCATGAACCCACGGAAACTAAAGGGGGCAATATTCGGATTCGGGTACGTTATGCGCCGCAGCAGCGGCGCGGCTTGCCATTATGACTCTGGCAGACGCATATGTAAGAAGATTCATTTCTGCTCGCAGTGGCCGTGTCCCAGCGACCATCGTCTGGCGGACGGTTCTGTGGACTGCAATAAGTGGTCAGACTTGCAAGCGCCCTGGCATTTAATGCAATGCGCGGGCGGGTGGCCCGCAGGAGCTGGAGCCCCCGCAGCAGCGGAGGCGCCGGCCGAGGCGTGCGAGGTCCCTGCTGAAGCGGCAGCGGAGCCGTGGGTGGGCCCTGCTGAAGGCCCCGCAGCAGCGGGGCCGTCAGCGGAGGCGTGCGTGGCCCCTGCTGAAGTGGCAGCGGAGCCGTACGTGGGCTCTTCTGACGGCCCCGCAGCAGCGGGTGCGTCAGCGGAAGCGCGCGCGCCTCCTCCTGAAGTGGCGGCGGCGCCGTGCGCGTGCCCTTCTGCAGGCCCCGCAACAGCGGAGGCGTGCGTAGGTCCTGCTGGCGCGCATGGCGCCGACGCTATCGCCGAGGCCGCTTCCGCAGTGGAGGCTGCCCTGAAGGACTCCGCGGCAACAGCAGCTCTCTCAGCAAAGGGGGTTGCCCCTGTCGCTTTCCCCCAACCCGCCCCGCTTGCTGTTCGCGACATAGCGGAACCCGTGCTTCCAGGGGCGGAGATTGCTGCAGTGACCGCCTGTGAACAGACAGCCGCGAACGCAGGCGCTGCGGTTGCCCCGCCCGCGCCTGCAGGGGCACTTTCAGAACAAGGCCATGTGCTTCGAGAAATTGATGAAGTTGTCGCGCAGTATTCGCGGAGGGCCGGGGGGAGGCCGAGAGTGGATAGGGTATTCTGCTTTCGTAATATTTGCGCTTCTGCGGAAGGTGCGCGTCTACGTGTGGGAAGGACGGAACAGAGTCGACCTTTGCAAAGCTGTCTTGCCGCCGTGGAAACTGGAGGAGTTAACCCGCGAGCCTGCGGTGGACGCGATCGCGTGTTGCGCCGTCCCCCGAGAATCGGGGCCACCGGACTGGGCCCCCGTGTCGGAGGAGTATCCTTTGTTTCTATGCAATCATTTTATCGCAGGCGTCTCCACCGACTTCGTGGATTTCACGGGAGATGCTTCGACGGTGGGCGGTTTCTATTCGGCTCTCGGTGTGTTCGTCGTGTCCACAGTCGCAGACGGGGACTGCGGTTTGGATTGCATGTTGCGAATGACCCAGGAGGTTTCCACGCGAGAGTCTCGCAGGGAGCTCCGCCAGGACAGTTGCTCTCTCCGACCACCCTGATCCTTCGCTTCCATTTCTGCTGCCCCCACATGCTCTCCCCCTCCTTCTCTCCCCATTTTGCCTTCATGCCTCTCCCATCGCGCTCCCCTCCCCCCTCGTGCCCTCCCCACCGAGTCTCCTTGCCCCTCCCCCATGCCCGCCTGCCAGGACATCGCGGACTACATCGTGCAAATGGTGCGTCTGGCGTGGTTCCTCGACGTGATGGTCCTGACACAAGAAGTCACGCAGGATGACGTCCAGGAGCTTCGTCGCCTGCAGAGCGCCTTAGACGACGAAGAACTTGTCCCGCAGCCTGGCCACGCCGCCCCTCCGAGAGCACAGGGCGTTGCCGCCGCAGCAGCGGCGGCGCCGCCTGAGGACTTGGCAGTGGTGGAAGTCGACGCCGAGGCTGTCTGTCAGGAGCTCGTGCAAGCCATCCAATGGTGGACAGGACTGAAAGACGCTGCGTGCGCCCTGGACGTAGCTCGGGAGTTGATGCCCGCAGAGCGGGAGGAGCAGCTCTTGAGGTACAGGAACCGCGGCTGCGAGCGCAAAGCCCCCGCCCAGAACAAGAAGCGCGTGGTGGTCCCGTCGCTCCTGTGCTCGAGGATGGAGATAGCGGGTGCTTTCGACGAGCACATGCGCTCTTTAGGCTGGACGCCTGGAGACCGCTTTCCGTATGGAGGGGCGCGTTCATTCATGGATGCGTGGGACTGGGGTTCCATGTCCCGTCTCTTCCTCAGGAAGCGCACGCACGTTGTGCGGCGCTGGCACAAGGCTTTTCTGTCGTCGAAATACGCCTCCGCAGTAGCGGAGGCTGTTCGGCATCCGCGGGGGCACGAGACGCAGCACGGGCAGGGGCGCCTCCTGAAGTGGAAAGGGCGGAAAAGGATACCACAACAGGGACAGGGGCCAGCTCGAAAATGCCCTTGGCTGCGGCAAGCTCTGTTTGAATGGTGGAGTTCCATTCGGCGCAGTGTGGGTTGGAAGATGATCAAAAGTGGAATGCGAAGTACCCAAAGAGAGCCAGCGAAGATAGCAAGGTTCACGCAAAGCATGCTCCAGACCAAAGCGTTGGAGCTCATGAGCGAGCACGTCACGCAGCAGCTGCGGATCGGGCAGCGACCCGCCGCCGTGGAGTTGAGGTCGCGCTGGTGGGCCTCCTGGCGCAAGGAATGCGGCCTCAGCATGCGGTGCCCGAACAGGAAGTACAAGTGCCCGCTGCCCGTCTTGGAAGAGCGCCTCGAGCGAGGCTGGCTGAACGTGTTTAGGGTACGCGCCGCGTGCGTGCTACTCAACGAGCAGGATCCCGAGATGGAGAACTTCGACCAGTCGCCTTTCCACCACAATGAAACAGGATCAGCTGGCGTGAGGACCCTCGCAGTAGCGGGGTTGAAGTGCCACTGGTGGAGTGCCACGGCGCGGTGCGGGAGCGGTGGACGGCCAATTTCATGACAATGAGCGACAAGGATCGACTGCGGAGAGAAGGCCCCCCCACCGATGGAGTGCATGTTCAAGGCGGAGGGGGGAGGAGAGAAGTTGAGGCCGCGCCTGCTCGAACACCTTCGGCGCCGAGGGTTCGGCAGATGGGTGTCGGCGACCACTGGCACCAAGGGGTCTTGCCGGACACCGTGCGTGCTCGCGTACCTGGACCGCCACCTCCCTCATCTGCCAGAGCCTCCGCAGCAGCGGGAGTGGAGAATTATGATGGCGGATGATCATGGCCCTCACTTGTCCCCGCTTGTGAGTAAGCTATGTTGGTCTCGAGGGTACGTGTTCATCCCGCACGGGGGCGGCGTGACCCCAATCCTCCAAACTGTGGACACACATCTGAATCAACGCGCTAAGCGCGAGTATATGAAGAGAGAAGGAGCCGCGCTGCTGAGAGCCATGAGGCTGGGCCAGTGCGTCCCACAGCTGGACAAGTTGGAATGCATTGACTTGATGGTGGAAGTGATGTCCCAAATGAGTCTTCACTTGGCTGCGGCAGACGGGTACTGGGAAACGGGTTTCAAGGCAAATCTGTGGGTTGCGGATTTGGACGCGCGCATATGCAAGGAGGCAGGCCATTTCTGGAGAAAGTTGGGGATGCGTGAGAAGGTCGCCGCCGCAGTAGCGGAGGTCGAAGAAGAGGTGCAGGCGGGGCGCTTGAGATGGACTTACAAAGACATCATGCGATTGGTCCTCCCGCACCCTCGACGCGGCCACTGCGACGACGCGTTCGCAAACCTTGGAGACGACGTGGCTCTGGACGAGGGCGACAAGATTTGGCATGGCATGGAGGGGGCGGAAGACGCAGCCGAGGGTCTCCGCAGCAGCGGGGGCACTGAGGGTGGCAATTCCGTCGACGCCCTCGAAGGAGATGAAGATGATGGGAGCGAGGACGACGACGGGTGGAGCGCCGCTGGCGAGTTTGACTACGAATGGGCCAATCAAAGTCTCACCGCAGCAGCGGCGGGGGAGAGCGCGCTGGAGGCACCGCCTGGCCTGTCGACGTCTCGTATGGAAACTGCGGAGCAGACGTCTGAATTGATGAGAACGTATTCGTCGATCGCTGAGGAGTTGCGCAGCTGGGGCGACATCGCGGGGGCCACGTTCATGGAGACGCAATTACGGAAAGAACGGAGGCGAGTGCGTGAAGTGTCGAAGGAAGATCCTGGGGTTCAGCGGGCCCTCGCAGCATGCGAGGACGCCCGCGAGGCGACGCTCAGAAACGAGAAACGACAGCGGGATGTCGAGGCGCGGCGCAGAGAAGAGCTAACCCGCCTGGGGGACGACGTAAAGAAAGCGCGCAAGCTGCTGAGGACACAGCAAGCCAAACTCTTAGACGCAGAGGCAGCCATAGATATCAAACACAGGATGAAGCATGTCGGGTTATCCGAGCTGGGCGCGGGCCTTCGCAGCTGCGGAGGCGCGGCGGGTCGAACGTCGAGGTGCGACGCGCTGAATCGCATTGCGATTTTGGGTTCTGGGCTTTCTGCAGCTCAGCGGTCAGATTTTGAGTGGTTTCGGCGGGAATGGGGCGCCGCTGGCATGGAGGACTTCGGTGGAAAGTGGCCGGAGACGTTTGCCACATGGTTGCAGAACGTCATAGACGAGTACTTGGGGGGCAACCCGAGAGCTTTCAGCATGTTTGTGCACAGTGAGACGCGACGCCGTCTGTCTGGCTCCCTGGCGCTTGCGCTCCCTGCAGCTGGGGGCCTCTGAGAGGCGCGGCCCGCCGCAGCAGCGGCGAGGCGCGGGGTGTGAGTTCGGGCAGCAGCCACTGCTCTTCCACCTGGCTGCGACTGAGGTGCCGCGTGCGCGCGCGGACGTAGCGCAGGCCCTACGCAGAAGAAACAGGGAGGAGGGGGGACGGGGGAGGAGGTGAGAGGAGGGGGAGAGCAGGCAGGGGGAGAAAACCACGCGGGTGTCGATCACTCCGCCCCTCCTCCTGCTCTCCCCCCTCCTTCTCCCTGATCTCTCCTGGTCATTGTATCATTCCTCTCTCTATCCCTCTCTCTCTCTCTCTCGTTATCGTCGTCCGTCTCTCTCTCTCTCTCTCTCTCTCTCTCTCTCTCTCTCTCTCTCTCTCTCTCTCTCTCTCTCTCTCTCTATCCCTCTCTCGCTATCTCCCTGTCTCTCTCTCTCTCTCTCTCTCCCTCTCTCTCTGCCCGCCCTTTCCTTCCCTATCCGCCCCGTCTTCCTCCTCTTCGCCCCGTCCCCCTCCTTCCACCGCCGTTTCGGCCCCAGGAGTTCGGCTCTGACGGCCGCCCCCCCTGCAACGCGGGGGCAGGGAGCGATGGCCGCGGCCACCAGCAGCAGCAGCAGCCCATTGGGCCCCGCAGCAGCGGGGCCTCGGGGCCGACTGTCGGCAGTGTTTACAGCGAAATCTGGGAAGGTTTGGCGACCTGTGGGTGGTCAGGCAGAACCCTGGAAGGGTCCTTGGGCCCTTGTGCCAGAGGGCGCCCCCGCAGCAGCGGGGGCTGCGCCGCCTGGCGTTTCAAGCTCAGCAGCGGCGGCGCGATCAGAAGTTTCTACGATGCGCACCCGCCCAGGCGACTCCGTGGTGGATCCGAGCGATGACGAAGAGCCTCAGGAATTTGGGGGCTGCGCGCCGCCCGACGACGTCGAGCGGCGCAACTGCGTTCTTCGCGACACCGTCCCGCGCGAGATCTTCTGCGAAAGAAGAGCGGCTGACGTGAACAGGCCACGGAACGACCACGTGGGCAACCTTTCCGTCCTGTTCGGGAACTGGGGCTCTATGCCGAGCGAGACCAACCACGCGGACCAGCGGCGGAGACTTGAGTTGCAGCTGCGGCATTGCCCTGCTCTCGTGGCGTGCTTTGCGGAATGTGAGGAGCAGATGGAGTCAATCCTACAGCGGCCAGGGAAACCACCGCCGCTGCAGGCGGACGCCCCCGCAGCAGCGGGGGCGTCAGCAGCGGAGGGCCAAAGCAGCAGCAGCGGTGGGCCTTTTGTCGCCCCCGTAGCAGCGATGGCGACAGAAAGAGGAAGTCGTGCTGCGAGTGTTGGCGATTGCCAACAGCTCCAGAATCGACCAGAGTACGAATACTTGACCCTGCGCGGGCGTGAGGACAAGTCCTTGTGCATCGCTGCGCGCGCAAATCTGTGTTACGCAATGCGGCTGCTCCACTGGGAAAGGAGTGTCGACGGCCACTACAAAACAGCAAAAGGGCGCAAGATGGAAGCGTTCTCGAGGATCATGGTGATTGAGACCTACTTCGGTCAAACCTACGCCCACTTCGGCTCGAAAGTGCGGGTGTGCGCGGTGCACCTCCACTGCGACACGGCGAAAAATTCCAAAGGCTTCAACGAGGCTCACAAGACGTGGTGGCGGAGGTTGGCGACCATCTTGCAGGACAGCAACGTTGACATCCTTTGTGGGGATTTCAACATGGCGCTCACGCAGACGCTGCCGAGTCTTCGGGGTCTAGGCATGCGATTGGAGGCGGCAGCAGCGTACTTCTGGCGCGGATTGGACGGCGCTCCGTGCTTGGACAGCTGCGGCATCTTCGTTCTCAACAGGCCTGGCGAGTACACCCTGTGCTGGCCGCTGAGCGCCGTGCGCGACAGAGACGAGACGGGGTTGCTCTTCGCACGCAAGTCGGTGATCGGTGAGATCGGGTACCGTAACAGAAGCAAGGCAGAGGCCCCCGCAGCAGCGGGGGCCTCCACCGGCCCATCATCGGAGCCGACGTACTGGCACCACAGCCAGAACGGAGGCCTTGGGATGCCTTACTCTTGCTACTACCAGAAAAAAGACGCCCGCGAGCACCTCCAGGATTTACTGACTCAGTCAGAGGAATGCCAACGCAAGATCCAAGAGAAGGAGCGTGAGAAACTGAGGCGCGCCGAGGCTGAGGCTAGAGGGGACCGCCGCTTCTCTAGTAATCGCGAGGTGACCCTCTTCCGCGCGTTGCAGAAGACGTGCCCGCCAGAGACCGTGGAGGTGGAGGGGCGCTGGCACGGCGGCGCCCACTACCCTCTCCTGTTCCAAATGCGCATGGCCAGCGTGCGTTCGCAGGGGAGGAGGCAGGAGAGAGCCAAAGAGAAGAAGGACAGGCGCGCCCAGAAACAGCTGGCAGCTGCGCTCAGGGCGCCGCTGCCGCCCGAGCAGCACGGGCCCGAGCGCCAGGCACCAGAGCAGCACAGCGAGAGGGGCGAGCAAGACGAGCGCGCCCAACA